>CM035848.1:186304637-186579637 GCA_020510985.1 Pholidichthys leucotaenia | reverse complement strand
TCACCTTTATTCCCAAACCTACAAAATGCACTTCCTCTTATTCCAGACAACCAGAAGTGGGAATTAGGGATCAGGACTAGCCCCTTTCACCATATGCCACTCTTCGTGTCTTAAATTGGGATATAAGAGGTTAACTACCCACACATTTATCCCCACAAGATTTACAGAATCAACACAATGTCAACATGCACAATATGCACAATATCTGCAGAGTTTGATGTGTATTTGTGTGTCTTTCCCTGCCGCTCAATACCATTTACCTTTTTAACCAGTTTAACTATATGTAGAGGGTCCTTACATAGACGCACGTCCGGTATCTATACCACAGGGACCTTATCATATAGATTAATCCCAGATCAATTTTAACAAACTGGCGATACAGTTACTCACTATTTGCTGTTCTTTTAGAGTCTCATACTGTATCTCTTCATTTTCATTATTTTTGTATTACTCACTCTTTGATTCACTTGTTGATTCCCTCCGTCTGGCCATAACACGCAGCCGTCCCTGGTGCTCCTCTTCCTTGTTTGTTTGACCCGTACCCGCCGTGATCTCACCACCTCCTGAACCTGAATCTAGTTTGTGATTCCCAGAGGGGTTTTACTTGGCTCGCAGTGTTTCTGCCTGGCACTCGTTCTCTCAGTGCCAATCGGTCTTGCCCCGACCTCTTCTAAAGTCACTACGGTCCTTGCCACTGTGGCCCCAAGTTTGCCGGCCCACTTTAGCCGAGTTCCGGGAACGACAGGGACCATCCTCTCATCGACGCTCGTTGACCCACCGTGCTGCCCAGTACCCTCATCCAGGATGATTTGGGCTCTGACACTGGAGCCCTCCTGCGGTGACCCAGAGCGAGACAAGGCCTGCCCACTTGCCAGGGTGCTGGGTAACTCTTCATCCCACACTGTGTCATCCTGTACTCTGCAGTGTGAAGAGAGTTGTCTCGCTGTAGCCCAGTTCAGCAGGGTGCCCCTCTCCCCTGTGTCGGTTAGCAACAGCATCTCCATACCTTCCAACTCTACCATGCAGAATGTGTACCCATCGATGTTCAGGGCACCAAGTGGACAACCGTTGGGGCGGGAGAGGTTGACTTCTTCTGTGGCCTCCTTCGCTCGAACATGCGGCACACCCTCGCATAGTGGTGTAAGTGGCTACACCTGTCGCAGCACTATGCTCTCACAAGTCTCTTGCCTTGGAGTGGTACTTCGCGGACCCACAGCCCATACGCATATGCATTGGCTTCCCCCGGGGCAGACCTCAATGTCACAGCAGTGGCATCTCCCACGTCTTCTTTCACACTCTCATCGCTGTTCGCTTCCGCTAATTGTGTGGTAATGGGGCACTTCAGCTGTCGCTGTAACAAACACTCTTCCAGATCCATAGCCAACCTGTCCACTGTCTCCAACTGAAGCACCAACTTAATGGCTGTAGCTAGCGTCAAGTCACCCAGTAAAGTGAGCAGCTTCACCTTCATTTCAGGGCTGTTAATATGCTCCGTCAGCTGGTCGTGCCCCATCTCCATTTTGAACGGTCCGAACCGACACTCATTATCTCATAGTTTCAAGTTGGCTCCGAACCGCTGAGTAGGCCCACCCACCTGTTGACGGTGTTGCTGAAACTTGATTCCCCGGATGATGACATTTTCCAGGGCGCGAACATGGCGCGCCATCAGCTCAACTGTGTCGTCAAAGTCGTCAGAGTCACTGAGCTTACTCAAAATGTGCTGTCCCTCCATTTCTAAGTTGTGCACCAACAACCTGCGCCCTCAATTTGTCCATCCTTCCCGGGATCAGCGCCACCATGGAAGGCAGCGCACTGTCTCGGCCAGGAGACATGTGGCCCACCCAGGACCTCCAGAAATGGCTGAATGCCAATCCCACACACTTCCATACCTTCTTAATACTTTTTATCCCCGTTGCCAAATGTTATGTCTGATATAGAGCCAAGGAAGAGGCCAGGTGTCGAACCGAACACACATTTATTAGAGAAGCACAGGTGCAACCCCACACAGCCGCCAGGCAGAGGAAATGGCCAAGAGGCCATCCCTCCTGCCTGCAGCTCTTTTATAGTCACGGGTGGTGGCTTCCCGGAAGGCAGAGCCACCACCCTGTGCCACACAAATAAGAACATAGAACATTTACAGTGCATCCAGAAAGTATTCACAGCACTTCACTTTTCCACATTTTGTTATGTTACTGCCTTATTCTAAAATGGATTAAATTCATTTTTTTCCTCAAGATTCTACACACAATACCCCATAATGACAATATGGAAAAAGTTGGGGGTTTTTTTAGATTTTTGCAAATTTTTTAAAAATAAAAAACTAAGAAATCACATGTACGTAAGTATTTACAGCCTTTGCTCAATACTTTGTTGATGCAGCTTTGGCAGCAATTACAGCCTCAAGTCTTTTTAAATATGATGCCACAAGCTTGGCACACCTATCTTTGGGCAGTTTCGCCCATTCCTCTTTGCAGCACCTCTCAAGTGCCATCAAGTTGGATGGAAGCGTTGGTGCACAGCCATTTTCAGATCTCTCCAGAGATGTTCAGTTGGATTCAAGTCTGGGCTCTGGCTGGGCGACTCAAGGACATTCATAGAGTTGTCCTGAAACCACTCTTTCGGTATCTTGGCTGTGTGCTGTGGTGGAAATTTACTATCTATGCATTAATTTATTTACTACCTATGCATTGATCTACTGTTTATGTATCAATATGTTGAGTAACTAGGGATCGTATGCTTTATAAGTGTGTTTTATAAGTGTGTTTTATAAGCATGTTTCCATATATGAATCCTTTCTGTGTATTTCTATATATAAATGGGGTTTTTTGTAGTGTCTTCCCAAACGGCATAGTGTCTCTCTCTGGTTCCCCCGTCCTTCCCCCTCTGCCTGCTGTTAACATACCAAAGGGTCATAAAAACATGTTTGTTTGCTCTTTGGGGGGTAGAAGAGCAAGGGAGCAGAAAAGCAGGAGAGAGGAGAGGGTGCTGGGAGGCTGGGATTTGCTGCAGCAAATAAAGGGAATTCTACCTACAGATCCATCTGATTATTTTATTTAAAGGAAGTTCATTCATTCATTCATTCATCTTCTTCCGCTTAATCCTTTTCGGGTCGCGGGGGGGCTGGAGCCAATTTAGATAAAATTCGGTTACATTCTTTGGTGTCAGAAGTGGAACAATTGATCACTGATCTCTAATCGACGACGTGGATTGATCACCCCGGGAGTTCGGCTCTTTCCGGCTTTTCAGGCGATGTGAAACGTTGATCATCGGAATTGTGACACATTATCCCAACGAACCGTCTTAGAAGCCTCCAAAATCTGAGTAAATTTATCATGTCTTGCAAATCTTTGTGGTAAAATTAGTCATATATTTCACTTTGATAGACTGATATCTGTGCATATCCAGCGGGTTAAAGTCCCGTGGGATTCTGGAGTGCAGCGAGTCAATCTCGTGGCAGGACTAAATTGAAGACAGTGTACAGTACCTGTTTAACAGGTTTGGGGACATGGTCATATAGACAGTGTACAGTTCTTGTTATAAGTGAGTTTGGGAACGTAGTCTGCAAGTCACAGTGAGACGCGTTGGGGATGCCTGGGGTAACCAGCGGTCAAGATAAAGACGCGTTAGCACGCACTTTAGACATTTAGTGGTGAATAACGGTTGTATCGGTCAATAATAGGGTCTTGTAAGTCAAAACCCAAATGGTGTCCCTCTGGCGTCAGTGGCCCAAAGGTGAAATGTATGACTGATAATTATGGTCCTCAAAGTGTTGAGTTTTTGCAAAAATGGATCTGTAAGGATGGATTCCCTGATGGGTGTGGGGGGGGGGTGTTCTCTGCAGAAATTATCACCAGTTTGAGAGATAAAATCAATGGTGACATTCAAAGGGTGCAGACGCGTAAGAAGCAGAGAGAAAAGGACAGAGAAAAGCTGACGCAATTACAGTTAGAAAAGGGCACTGCCGAGATGTGGCTGGCTGAGGCAAAGGCACGTAGGAATAAGCAGGAACAGAATAGAAGGGAAAATGAACATAAGAAAAAGGTTAGAGAAAGTAAACACACTACCAAAAAACAGTTTTTACATTCTGGTGGGGATTCTATTCCACTGCCATATGAATGCGACTGGCCCGTTCCACCCCACCCCCACCCTACTAACTCTTTTATTGCAGCACTATACCCAGCACTGCCTGGCCCATTTGCTTTGACACTGGAAGATGACTCTTTTATGCTTGCCAAACCATCACAGGAGGGTGAGATTTCTGCAATAACCCAAAAGACCACTCAGGTCCTAAAAGAGGAGATGGAGGAAGGGGGAGACACAGAGGATGAGGAATTCCCCTTCCTTCTAAAACCCCTGCCAAAGATTGCAGCATCCATCAGTCCCCCAGCACCTCAGACCCCTGTGAAAGTTAAGATTAAGCGAGAACGAAAAGTCAGGGCAAGTACACACATGCCAATGGTGGAGATAGCTGGGGAGGGGGGCTCCTACCTGGTTTTTAGACCATGGGCTCCAGAAGATATTCCTAAATTCTCTGCTAATCTGTCACAATTGGAAAATGACCCTATGTACTTTAGTGAGCAGCTGAAGGCATTTTGTGAGACCTATCACCCCACCTTCTTTGAGCTGCAGAGAATAGTGGCTCAGAAATGCACACCCACCAACATGGCTAAATTAATGCCGGCTTTCACCGATGACTTTCGCTCCACCCATACAGACTGGGGAACAGACAACCACCCTTGTGCTAACAAAGAATACAAAGACGCCATCCGCCACCTCGTGCATACGATACATGATCAGTGCCGCAAAACTTCTGACTCGGCTAAGGTGGCCCAATGCAAACAAAAAGACAACAAAACACCTGACTATTTCCACCGGCTGCACAGGGTGTTCAACGGCGCTGCAGGAATTCCCTGCCCTGACGACTACATGGAGGACAAAGGGGTATATGGCACACACCTTAATATGTGGTTCATGGCAGGATTGTTGCCCAGCCTAGCAGCAGATGTGAAGCAAACCTGTATTGGTTGAGAACAACAGAGCTGGAGGAAGTGCTTTGTCATGCTGACTACAACCACCGCAAACACAAGTCCATCACCAAGAGAAAGGCCAGAGCTAGGGAGGATAACTTGGAAAAGGCCCTGCCCACAATGGCCCAATGGACCCCTATTCCATCACATCAACCCACTGCCTCTGCCATTGGCCCCAACCAATGCCGTAACTGTGGCCAAGATGGACATTGGATCAGAATCAGAATCAGAATCAGAATGAGATTCATTGCCATTGTTCATGTAGTACACAAACTAGGAATTTGTCTCAGTGCAATGCTGCAACATTAAACATAGAGTAACACTAAAGATAAAAAACTATGCATGCAATAAAAGGTAGAATAAGAATAAGTAATGCTAATCTATGCAATTTTTAAATATATTAACAAGCAACAGATATTGTGGAGTTCCACATAGTGCAGTCGGCAATGCAAAAAGAAAACCAGTGATAATTGTCATGAGTCCGGCTGAGCTGCTGTAAATAGTGCACGAGAGTCTAATAAGTCACTTAGTGTTCAGCAGTCTGATGGCAGAGGGGAAGAAGCTGTTCATGTAGTGGGAGGTTTTAGTCTGAATGGACCGAAGTCTCCTGCCTGAGGGGAGGGGGGCAAACAGTGCGTGTCCAGGGTGTGAAGGGTCGGCTATGATCCGACCTGCACGCCTCCGGGTCCTGGAGATGTACAGGTCCTGGAGGGATGGGAGCTTGCAGCCGATCACCTTCTCAGCAGCGCGCACAATGCGCTGCAGTCTTAGTCTGTCCCTGGCTGTGGCTCCTGCGTACCACACGGTAATGGAGGTGGTGAGGATGGACTCGATGATGGCCGTGTAGAACTGCACCAACATCTTGGTGGGCAGCTTGAGCTTCCTCAGCTGCCACAGGAAGAACATCCTCTGCTGGGCCTTTTTGATGAGGGAGCTGATGGTCGGCTCCCACTTGAGGTCCCGGGTGATGGTGGTGCCCAGGAAGCGGAAGGAATCCGCAGTGGTGATGGGAGAGTCTGTGAGGGTAAGGGGGGGCAGAGGGGCTGTGACTTTTCTGAAGTCCACGATCATCTCCACTGTCTTCAGAGCATTCAGCTGCAGGTTGTTGTGGCTGCACCAGGACGCCAGCCGGGCCACCTCTCTCCTGTAGACGGACTCATCACTGTTGGAGATGAACCTGATCAGAATCAGAATCAGAATCAGAATCAGGTTTATTGCCATTGTTCATGTAGTACACAAACTAGGAATTTGTCTCGGTACAATGCTGCAACATTAAACATGATAAGATAAGAGAAATAAACTATACATGTAATAAAGTGTAGGATAAGATTAAGTGATACTGGTCAACAGTTAAAATATATATTAGCCAGCAGCAGATACTGTGGAGAACTATATAGTGCAGTCGGTAATGCAGGAAGAAAACAGTGATGATTGACATGAGTCTGGTTGAGCTGCTGTACATGGTGCACGAGAGTCAATAAGTCACTTAGTGTTCAGCAGTCTAATGGCAGAGGGGAAGAAGCTGTTCATGTGACGGGAGGTTTTAGAAGGATGGACCGAAGTCTTCTACCAGAGGGGAGGGGGGCAAACAGTACGTGACCAGGGTGTGAGGGATCGGCTATGATCCGGCCAGCACGCCTCCGGGTCCTGGAGATGTTGATGATGAGGGTGGTGTCGTCCGCAAACTTGATCAGCTTGACAGACTGGTGGCTGGAGGTGCAGGAGTTGGTGTACAGGGAGAAGAGCAGGGGGGAAAGTACACAGCCCTGGGGTGATCCGGTGCTGATGCTTACAGAGTCCGAGACAGTCTTTCCCAGCCGCACATGCTGCCTCCGGTCCGTCAGGAAGTCGGTGATCCACCTGCAGAGGGAGTCAGGCATGTTGAGCAGGGACAGCTTGTCCTGGAGCAGAGTGGGGTGGATGGTATTGAATGCAGAGCTGAAGTCCACAAACAGGATCCTGACGTAGGTTCCCGGGGAGTCCAGGTGCTGCAGGATGGAGTGGAGGGCCAGGTAGACCTGTTGGCTCTGTAGGCAAACTGCAGCGGGTCCAGGAGGGGAGTGGTGATGGTCTTGAGGTGGGGCAGGACCAGGCGCTCAAACGACTTCATGACTACAGAGGTGAGCGCTACAGGTCTGTAGTCGTTAAGTCCAGTGATCCGTGGCTTCTTGGGGACAGGGACGATGGTAGAGGTTTTGAGGCAGGCCGGCACGTGGCATGACTTCAGGGAGGTGTTAAAAATGTCTGTGAAGACAGGAGTCAGCTCCTCTGCACAGTGTCTCAGGGTGGAGGGAGACACGCCGTCCGGACCGGGGACCTTGCGCGGGTTCAGTCTGGAGAACTGTCTGTGCACGTCCTGCTCACTGATGGCAAGGGCAGGGGGGGAGGAGGGGGGCCGCCTTTGATGAAGTGGGGACCATGGAGGCAGTGATGCTGGGGGGAGGGGGGGAGTTGGGAACAGCTGACGAGGTGTCAAAATGGGATGCGACAGTGTCCACAATTGTTGACCTGCAATTACTGTAAGCAAGCTGGACACTGGGCCACAGCCTGCCCCATGAGACCAAGGTCAGGTCCATGAGGACACGGGAGAGGAAGAGGCAACTTCCAGCAGAGCAATCGTGGATCCTGGCCCCGGCAAAGCCCTGCACAGCCACCACACCCTTTCCCTCAAGGCGCCACTACTCCAACTTCAGCCTCAACAGCCACAGCAATGACGCCAGGCAGATAAGACTGGAGTATGTGTGTCCTCTTTACCCTCACCCCCAGCAGACGCCGCACATGTGCTTGCTAATAAAAATCACGCAACAGCCACACGCACACCCCATACTAATAACACGCCGGCAATGATAGGTGCATCATATTCTACTTCTCATTCCAGAGATTTACCGATTCTGCCTGTTAAGGTCTCAGGGAAAATGATAGATTTTATGGTTGACTCCGAAGCCACCAATTCAGTTCTGTCGTCAGCCTCTGGGTTAAAGCCCCCTCTCACCTCCCGCTCACTCACATCACAAGTGGCGAGTGGAGGTTTCACACATGAGTTTTTCACTGAACCATTGTCATGTACAGTGGAAGAGAAAACATTCACTCACAACTTTCTATTTTCACCTCACTGCCCTTTCAGTTTGTTAGGCAGAGATCTGATGTGCAGTTTGTCACTCTCACTCTCCTGCATACCACAGGGAACCCAAATTGAAACTCCCAGCTCAACCTTTGCCAAAATTCCATCTCTGCTGTACATTTATGAATGGGCACTGACAGATGAAGAGCAGAGTCTCCATTTGGTTGAAATAGGAAAGAAGCTCTCGCCACATGCCACAGTTTCCATGCCACCACACAAAACACGTTGTACATTACGTCTCTCACAGGGCCCTGACACAGAATATGAAAATCAATGGTTACAAGTTAAATCTGCCCCATTGCAAATGACACACATTATGTGGGCAGCAGATTTCAGTCTCTTACTGATCAAACCCACACCTTGCATATCTACCGTGTTTTCAGTTCCACACAGTCACCCACATGTTTCACTCACAAAAGCCCCCTCCTCAGCGTGGAGCGATATAGGTGCACAGGCTCTTTCTGCTCATCACATTGATGACTGGGTTTTATCTACACCACTTCACTATATCGGCCTCAGTACGGTTTCATTTCCCCCCTCTCTGCAGATGTTTCATGCAGAGTACACGGTTTCACTTCCCTGCAAGCATTTCATCCAAACTTTGGATGATAACAGGTGGTACAGATGGATGAAACCTGTTATCATGCCCTATGTACAGAGTCAGGAAGACCACATACTCTCACGTGTTCCACCATCTCTGTGGGCTGCGCATAAATATGATGTAGAGCTTATAAAAAACTGCCCTCCGGTTGTTATTACCCCAAAGTCTGATTTCAGACCCAAATGCATGCAGTACCCACTCAGATCTGAGGCATGTGATGGCACCACTCCTGTCTTTGAATCACTCTTAAAAGAAGGGATTATTGTTCCTGCACCAAATTCTCCAGTTTGTAAGCCAATTTTTCCCGTAAAAAAAAAAAATCAGAGATGAGGGCCAACCTGTCGAATGGCGTTTTGTTCAAGACCTCCAGGCCGTTAATGCTGCCATCACCCAGTGTGCCCCTGTCGTCCCCATCCCCCATACCATTTTGACTCAAATTCCTCCAAATTCAACCTACTTTACAGTGGTGGATTTGTCAAATGCATTTTTCAGCTTCCCCATCCACAAAGACTCACAGTTTTGGTTCACATTCCAATTCAATGGGGCTCTTTACACGTTCACTAGATTGGCCTAGGGCTACTGTGAAAGTCCAACTATCTATAATGCGGCTCTCAAGAACTCTTTGAGCTCTCTTCAACTGTCAGAAGGATCTGTCTTGATTCAATATGTAGATGACCTTTTGCTGTGCTCGCCAAATGAGGCACAATGCCAAGCAGATTCTTTGAAGCTCCTGTGTCACCTTGCTGCAGAAGGCCACAAGGCTTTGAAGCCAAAATTGCAATTTTGCAAACCAATGGTCACATTTTTGGGCCACCAAATTTCTAACCAAGGCAAATCTCTGTCTCCAAAGTGTGCACAGGGAATCTGTCATATGAACAAGCCAAAAACCAAAAAGAAACTCTTTTCCTTTCTCTGCATGGCATCCTATTGCCACTCTTTTATTCCTGATTTTTCATGCATTGAGAGACCAATGCGTGACATCATTCCATCGAAGGGTCCCTCACATTTCCTTCTTGAGTGGACACCAGCTGCTAATGATTCCTTTGAAACCATGAAAAAAACTCTTTTGGCTCATCCAACACTTTCACTTCCTGATCAATCCAAACCCTTTGTTCAGGATGAGAAGTCCGGATGCATGACCTCCATTCTCCTGCAGCCCCAAGGTGACAGACTTCGGCCAGTTGCGTATTACTCCTGCAAATTGGATGCTGTTGTGGCAGGACTTCCACTCTGTCTCCGGGCTGTGGCTGCGGCAGAACGGGCTGTAGAGGCATCTCGTGACATTGTTCTGTATTCTCCGCTCACTCTGCATGTTCCTCATGCTGTTGCACTGCTTCTGAATGAGCAGAAGTCGTCACACCTCTTCCACGCAAGGTGGCATAGATATCATTCTACCCTCCTTGAATCACCAAACCTTACTGTCAAACGTTGTGCACAGTCAGTTAACCCAGCCACCAATCTCCCCCCACCTTCTTGCGACAATGACACAGACTGTGACCATGAGTGCTTGTCCTTGCTAGACTTTGTCACCTCTCCTAGACCTGACCTCTCCGACACTCCATTGCCGAACCCAGATCTTGTCCTGTATGTTGATGGCTCTGCATCTATTGACCCCTTTGTAGGCCGCAACAAAGTGGGTTGGGCAGTATTTGATGACCACTGTACGTTTCTTTCTGGCTCCTTGGCATCTCATCTTTTTGCACAGGCTGCTGAACTTGTCACCCTGACAGAAGCCTGCACCTACGCAGTAGGTAAATCTATTACCATTTACACTGACTCACGCTATGCTTTTGGGGTAGTTCATGATTTTGGTGCGCTACGGCATGAACAGAACTTCCTCACATCTGCAGGGTCACTTATAAAGAACTCCTCATATATCCAGCCTCCTGGATGCCATCTTTCTTCCTTCTTCTGTGGCAGTGTGCAAATGCATGGCCCACACCTCTTCTTCTGACCCTGTTTCTCGGGTTAATGCTTGTGCCGACACGGCAGCCAAGGCTGCGGCTTCCTCTCTTTCTGCCACCCATGGTCTCCGTCCCTCTCCTCCCCCTCCCCCGCTTGCCTCCTCTTCACTAACACCTACTGATTCCCTCATCTCTATGCAATCTTTTTCACCTCCACAGGAACGACTGCAATGGACCAAAAAAGGCTGTCACACAAACCAGGCTGGTGTATGGAGGGGCCCGAATGCTCTCCCCTGTTTACCGGCTCATTTTTTCAATCATTTTGCTAAATTGACACATGGAAGAGACCATGTGTCAAGAGAAGGGATGATACAACCATTGCATGCAAATTGGTTCACTACTGGTTTCACGGTTTATGCTGACAATTTTTGCAAAAAGTGCTTAATCTGTGCCACAAATAATGCTCACAGGGTTTCCAAACAGATTCCTGCAGCTCATCTGCCCCCTGCAGGACCTTTTCAGCATGTTATGATGGATTTCCTCAAGCTCACCCCAGCTGAGGGTAAAAAGTACTGTTTGGTAATGGTTGGCATGTGGTCCAAATGGGTAGAGGCCTTTCCAGCCAAACATGCAACAAGCACTGTTGTGGCCAGAGCACTACTATCAGAGATTATTCCCAGATGGGGAATACCAGAGAAAATCTCCAGTAACAATGGTAAACATTTTGGGTTTTGATTTGAGAAAACATTGTGCCTACCACCCGCAATCAGGTGGTGCTGTTGAGTGCGAAAACGGCACCCTAAAGAACAACTCTTCAAACTCGAGGATGAGACTGGCCTACCCTGGGTGAAATGTCTACCGTTGGCACTCATGTACATGTGCATGCGGGTCAGGAAGAAATATAACACCTCACCCTTTGAAATTTTGTTTGTTCGCCCTCCCTTCCTAGGTTTCTCTGCAGAGGGGAAGACACTGCCTCCTCTAACCACTTCACATTTTGAAAATGCCATGTTGTCTTATTGTTCTGCCTTGTCCTGCCAACTGCAAAACATTTCTCAACAGGTAAAAGTTGCCCTGCCCAGACCTGCTGAGGGGCTCCTCCATGACATAAGACCAGGTGACTGGGTGGTGGTTAAAAGCTTCAAGCGGAAGAATTGGCACAGCAAACAGTGGTTGGGTCCATACCAAGTCCTTCTGACAACATTCATGGCTGTGAAGATCACTGAGAGGGCAACGTGGATCCACGCAACACACTGCAGGAAGGTTCCAGGGGTCAAGCCAGATGAACCCAGACCAGACCAGGAGTAAGAAGCAGATGGTGATTAGCCGCAATCACCACCCCACGTTGTAGACTAGGACGAGAAGAAGCAGATATCGCACTATTGCATTTGACAGCAGTCACAAACAACCTGAGTGTATGCCGAACGCTGCTCAGTAGAAACACACAGCATACATCTCATTTATACTGATACTGATATGATGAACGAGGGACAGACTGAACATTTATTGCAGCACGAGGATGCAGAAGAGGATCACTGTCACAGACGCTGAAAACATCACCAAGCATGGATCACAACAGACATGATATGCATGGGTGGTCTAATCATTTTCCTGTTGGGACTGATCTTCTACTTACTGTTTCATTGCTCTGTTTTCAGGGTCATCTTGATCCGCAGCAAACGCTCCTTCATTGATCTGGATAAATACTCTACCGATACCTATGACAGCTATGTATGGTATCAGGTGATACGATTAACAGCTAGAAAGGCTAATGTCACCGGGTCATGTTATGTCTGTACATGCTTACCACATCATGTCACTCATTCTGTACCCATGCTCCTGCTCCCCCTAAATGATTCAGAGATGATGGGAGCATTGTTAGCACAGACTTCAGTAGAAAAAGTGCACCATAATGGCACTGAGTGTGATAAGGGATTTACTGTTGAACTTGCAGGAAACACAGCAGAGTATTTTGAGTTGTTAAATGTCAGTGTAATGGATTTTACTTTCCACCAAGTTAGAGTTCATAATGTAACCTGCATCAGCAAGAAGGCTCAGAAGCCTGTATTCATTACCAACCCCACACTTTTTACAGCTTCAGTATGTTTTCATCTCAATTGTCATTACAATGGGTCTACATATTTGGGAGCCGCACAACGATGTAACACTACTCTTAATGCTACCTGTGGTTTCCACGTGGCTGGTACCCCATGTTTGAACACATTGAGGGTGCCATTTTTCACAACACCAAACCTCACCCTACCGAGGGCTACATGTGGATGTCAAAATAAAAGTCAATGTTCTGATAACCCTCAACTGCTTTTCCCAAGCTCTGATGGTAACGGTAGCCTCACTGCTCATGTCTGGGTAAGTGGGTCACAAGTTTATCAGTATTTGCCACCGGGGTGGTGTGGAACATGTTACATGGCTAAGTTGATTCCTACCATGCGCATTGTCACAAATCTCACACACCATGCTCAACATTCGTATTCACATTATTTCCCACCACATGAACACCATGGGCGGAGGGAAAGGGCAACTGACGCCCAAATTAGGGTCAGAATAAGTCCAGGGGTGAAACTTCTTAGCACATTAATGTCTATGTGGAGTATGGTAAATACTGCCCACCATACTGACAGGTTGGCTATTGATTTGGAGAACCTGCTTTAACTGAAATGGGGTTCTCAGCAATGACAATCAAAATGAAGGCCATGCGTAATGTTATGCTACTAAAAAGATTGGCTCTGGAAATCACTTTGGCCGCTCAGGGTGGGGTATGTCACATTATAGGTCAAGAGTGCTGCACTTATATACCTGATTATCATGATAATATAACACATGTGGTCAGTCACCTTAATGACTTTCTCTCACAGCAGCTGCAGCAGGACAGTATGGCTTCTGCTGGCTGGGATATTTGGTCTTGGTTTACTAGTGGTGGTTGGAAAGACCAACTTGTACTTATTGGTGTGGTGTTACTAATAATCCTATTGATTTTGTTGTTCTGTGGCTGTTGTCTGATTCCGATAATTCGTAATATGATGTCTAAAATGTTCGCTATCAACATGATGAATTACACAGCTCTTCCCACAGCTGAACAAGATTCAGACATAATCCAGCAAAAAATGTTGAATCCCACCGCCTTAAATACATCACACCTCCCCTTCCCTGATGGCTATGATAATGCTAACGAATAAATAATAAGTGCTTGCTGTTAATATATTACACCACTTTCCCCAACCTTATGAATGTAGCTCTTCACATATGCTGTTAACCTATGTTACTACTCATGACACATCAATTCTAACCTGATGAACTGTCCCTAATTTTTTTTTTTTACTTTGGCAGTCTTGTTTAAATGGTCATATATGACCAAGAGAAGGGAAATGTGGTGGAAATTTACTATCTATGCATTAATTTATTTACTGTCTATGCATTAATCTACTGTTTATGTATCAATATGTTGTGTAACTAGGGATTGTATGTTTTATAAGTGTGTTTTATAAGCGTGTTTCCATATATGAATCCTTTCTATGTATTTCTATATATAAATGGGTTTTTTTGTAGTGTCTTCCCAAATGGCATAGCGTCTCTCTTCTGGTTCCCCCGTCCTTCCCTCTCTGCCTGCTGTTAACATACCAAAGGGTCATAAAAACACATTTGTTTGCGCTTTGGGGGGTAGAAGAGCAAGGGAACAGAAGAGCAGGAGAGAGGAGAGGGTGCTGGGAGACTGGGATTTGCTGCAGCAAATAAAGGGAATTCTACCTACAGATCCATCTGATTATTTTATTTAAATGTATTTAGATAAAATTTGGTTACAGTGCTTAGGGTTGTTGTCCTGTTGAAAGATGAGCCGCCGCCCCAGTCTGAGGTCAAGAGTGCTCTGTAGCAGGTTTTCATCCAAGATGTCTCTGTACATTGCTGCATTCATCTTTCCCTCTATCCTGACTAGTCTCCCAGTTCCGGCCACTGAAAAACATCCCCACAGCATGATGCTGCCACCACCATACTTCACTGTAGGGATGATATTGGCCTGGTGATAAGCGGTGCCTGGTTTCCTCCAAACATGATGCCTGGCATTAATGCCAAAGAGTTCGATCTTTGTCTCATCAGACCAGAAATTTTTGTTTCTCATGGTCTGAGAGTCCTTCAGGTGCCTTTTGGCAAACTCCAGGTCGGCTGCAATGTGCTTTTTACTAAGGAGTGGCTTTTGTCTTGCCACTCTACCATACAGGCCTGATTGGTGGATTGTTGCAGAGATGGTTGTCCTTCTGGAAAGTGCTCTCTCCACAGAGGAACGCTGGAGCTCTGACAGAGTGACCATCGGGGTCTTGATCACCTCCCTGACTAAGGCCCCTCTCCCCCGATCGCTCAGTTTAGACGGCCAGCCAGCTCTAGGAAGAGTCCTGGAGGTTCCAAACTTCTTCCATTTACAGATGATGGAGGCCACTGTGCTCATTGGGACCTTCAAAGCAGCAGAAAATTTTCTGTACGCTTCCCCAGATTTGTGCCTCAAGACAATCCTGTCTCGGAGGTCTACAGACAATTCCGTTGTCTTCATGCTTGGTTTGTGCTCTGACATGCACTGTCCACTGTGGGACCTTACATAGATACAGTAGGTGTGTGCCTTTCCAAATCATGTCCATTCAACTGAATTTACCACAGGTGGACTCCAATTAAGCTATAGAAACATCTCAAGGATGATCAGTGGAAACAGGATGCACCTGAGCTCAATTTTGAGCTTCATGGCAAAGGTTGAGAATACTTATGTACATGTGATTTCTTAGGGTTTTTTTATTTTTAAAACATTTGCAAATCTCTCAAAACAATTTCTTTCACATTGTCATTATGGGGTATTGTGTGTAGAATTTTGAGGAAAAAAATTAATTTAATCCTTTTTGGAATAAGGCTGTAACATAACAAAATGTGGAAAAAGTGAACCGCTGTGAATACTTTCCGGATGCACTGTAACACAAACCATCTAAATAACTATATAACAGTTACATTTGCCGCTAAGCTCTTACTAGTAGCATTAGCTTGCTAGCTATTTTTTTAAGAAAGTTTCTCATCATAAAAGCATATATCACCATATATCACAATGTACAATACTGAGTAATAATAAAAAAAATACTACTGTCAGAACAACTAACTAACTACTAACTAACTAACCTGCACTTGTATAGTGCTTTTCTAGTCACAAAGGCCACTCAAAGTCCTTAACAAGAAGATTAAGTAAACAGAGCAAGTGAAGTATAATGCAAATTGCTTCTAACAAGGTTAAGGTGCAAATATAATAATATACAAATGAGGCTTTTATAATATTGGTGTTCATACAGTTTTATTTTGTTCAAGACAGCATCAAAAATTAGACTAATTTTAAAGCAACTACATTTATGCATGAAAAACTTTTCCAAATGATTCTTCTTTTCTTTTTTCTTTTTCTTTTTTTACCTCCGCCAAGGAGGTTATGTTTTCATTGGTGTTGGTTTGTCTGTCTGTTTGTTTGTTTGTTTGTTTGTTAGCAAGATAACTCAAAAAGTTATGGACAGATTTTCATGAAATTTTCAGAGATTGTCAGAAATGGGGTATCCTACAGATGATTAGATTTTGGTGGTAATCCGGATCACCGTCCAGAAGAAAACCGCCATTACAGAAAATGCCATTTTCGTGAATAACTACTGAACCACTAATCCTATCATTGTGAATCCAATTGCTAGTCATATGTTTTCATGGTCAAGGAATCTGAAAACGTATACACAAACACTGTATGGGGGGAACTGTGGCGCTTGGCGGAGGTCTGCGCTCTCCGAGTGCTTTTGTAGTTTCTTTTTCTTTTCTTTTTTTTTTTTGCATTTGACAGCCAAATCTTTTATTGTCCAATAAAGTTGGAAAAGTTTGTTAGTATAAAGTTTTCCAGAAACTTTGCAAAATTACAGGGAAAAAAGAAATGTTCTCCTTTCTCAATGATGGAATCATAGAATGTACAGAAATTTCTATTATTAACCTTTTGGTTTAAAAAGTCTCAAATACATTTTTTAAGGATCTTAAAATGGACTTGTGTCTTAGTCATCATACTGCTGCTGTTGATGTTGCTTTTTGATGTGCTTTTGAATTATATAATGCAAAGAAAACAAGTTCATGTTCATTCTTAAACAATTCAACTCTATTCTATTTTATTTATATAGCGCCAAATCACAACACAGGTCATCTCAAGGCACTTTACAAAAAAGGTGGGTTTAGGCCACACTCTCAAATTTATAGAGCCCAGGAGCGACCCCTAAGAGCAAGCACTGCGGCAACACAGGCAAGGAAAAACTTCCCTTTAATGGGCAGAAACCTTGAGTGGAACCATAGCTCATAGAGGACGGCCATCTGCTTCGACTGGCTGGGTTGAAAAAAGAGGTAAAGTAGGGTAGGAGGCCTGGCAGTAGCTACATTCAAAACAAACATAACAAATACAATTCAACATTAACATTCACAGCCAGACCTTCCAGTATCAAGCTGGGTTAGGCTCCACATGCAGGTGAAGGTCTGGCAGCGGCAACATTTTTAACGATAGACTTTATCAAAGAGAAATGATTTCAACTTACTCTTGAATAAAGTCTCCCAAACTGAACTGGGAAGATGGTTCCATAGGAGGGGAGCTTGATAACTGAAAGCTCAACCTCCCAATCTACTTCTGGAGACCTTGGGGACCACCAGTAGTTGGGAATTTTGGGAGCGCAGAGCTCTGGTTGAATGATAGGGAACTTGCAGGTATGAAGGAGCCAGACCATTAAGGGCTTTGTAAGTTAGGAGTAAAATCTTGAATTCAGTTCTATATTTTATTGGAAGCCAATGTAAAGAAGCTAAAACTGGGGTAATGTGATCTCTACTCCCTGTTCTTGTCAGGATACGTGTAGCTGCATTCTGAATGAGTTGAAGAAACTTTATGGACTTATTAGGACAACCTGATAAACGTGAATTACAATAGTCTAGCCTAGAGGTGATAAAGGCATGGGCAAGTTTCTCTGCATCTTTTTGAGACAGGATGGACCTAATTTTAGAAATACTGCACAGATGGAAGAAGGCAGTCTTAATAGTTTGCTGTATATGAGAGTTAAATGACACACTGATCAAAGACAACTCCAAGATTCCTAACAGAGGACATCTAGTGTTGTTATCTTACTAGAAAGAGTACTTCTAGCTTGTTTGGAGCCAAAAACAATGACTTCAGTTTTATCTGTATTCAGCAATAGAAAGTTGTGGTTCATCCAGGTTTTAATATCCTTAAGACACTCCTGGAGTGAACCCAAATGGCTAGGGTTGTCTTGGATTGATGGATAATGTGACCACTCGCCGCTCACGGGCATCCACCTCAGCTGCGCGCACACCTGCACCTCGTTAGTGCACAGCTACTTATTCCACCTCGCCCTGAGCTTCGGCCTGGAGCTGTCTGTCTTCCTTCGTGCTCTAACCCTCAGCGGATTCCTTTCTCCAGGCCTGCTGATAGTCACCACGACACGTAAGCTGTCTATTTGTCTCACCTGTCCTCTCAGCCTTCCCCTGTGCACAGGTGGATTTCCCGGCGGCGGACATCCTCTCCCTCGTCTTCATCACTCCTCTGCCACACTGCTCCTCCTAGGACGCACAGCAGGACGCTGTCTCCCAGGCTTGGGATCTTGCCAATGCCAGCCAACACAGTTACTGCAAGTAAGCACATTACCTTGTTACTCTCCTGTGTGGTTTGCCCAGCTAACCCCCTGCTCTCTTCTCATTCATAGGGTTGCCTGGCTGCACGGCGTGCTGCTCTGTCCCGGCCTACATCCTCCACCCACAATACATTCATATATCACACACACGCATCCAAACACGTTACATTGGTTGAAAATAAATCTTTCAAATCTACCTGAGCCTGCGTGCGTGTTTCCTGGGCCGAATATTTTGTCAGTACGGCTCCAGCAGAGCGGCCCAGCGGACAGCGGGCTCGCACGCCGTTTTTCCACCCTCGAGGCTCGGGTGGATATGATTGCGCACAAACAGCAGGTTATTTTTAATCAATTAACCATAATTACTCACCGGTTAGACCGCCTGGATCCCCAGCAGGCGTTACCCCCGGGTCCTCAAGGCGCCTCGGCTCCAGTCGCTTCCACGGCTGGCCAGCCTAGCTCGGGAACGCCGACCCGGCTCACACCCATTCCGACCCCCGCTCGCTTCAACGGGAAACTCAGTGGAGCGAGGGGGTTTATCTTGCAGTGTGAGTCAATGTTCCTGCACGTTCCCCGGGATTTACCCTCAGACCATAGCCAAATCGGGTACATGGCTAATCTCTTAGAGGGGCGAGCGTTAGCTTGGGCTTACGCCGTTATGACGAAGCCCAGCTACGCAACCCTCTCTTATGACCGGTTCGTGCGGGACTTCTTAGAGGTGTTTGACCACTCGCGTCATGACAGCTTCCTCGCTGATCAGCTTCTTAGTCTCCAACAGGGAAGCCGGTCGGCGGCGGAGCACGCTGTTGACTTCCGGGTGGCAGCGGAGGAGGTGGGCTGGGGAGAGGCATCTCTCTGCAGTATCTTCCTCCGTAGCCTCAGTTCTGGTCTGAGGGACGAGCTAGCCAGTCGGGATCTCCCAGGGTGGCTGTCCGAGCTGATTTCTCTCACAATTAGCCTGGACAATAGGCTGCGAGAGCGGGCCGTGGAGCGGAAGTCAGTCAGCCGCTCGCGCGGAGCTTCCGTCCACTCTCCTCAGTCTCACCCCCTGGCGTTACCTGCTCCGGAGTCCGCCGATGAGCCAGAGGCCATGGCAATCGGGCGCACTAGGCTCCCTCTTGCGGAGAGACAACGCCGGCGGGAATGGGGTCTCTGCATGTATTGCGGAGATGACCAGCATCCCGTGGAGCTGTGCCCGGTTAAGCCAAACGGGGAGGTCCGCGAGTCATTGTAGGGGGCCTCCCGGACTCTAACCAGTCAAATCCCCTATCCGCTTGCACACTGCCCATACGATTCTGCCACAACTCCACCGGGCATTTCATGCACGCACTGGTGGATTCAGGGGCAGAGCAGAGTTTTATTTCTAAGAGCCTGCCAACCCGTTTGGGCATACCCTGTCTGCCGTTGTCTACTCCCCTCAACTTGGTCACTCTCTCTCGTTCTCCCCTGGGAATAGTGACACACCGTACCAAGCCGGTTCCCATCATCATCTCTGGCAACCACCGAGAGGATCTGACCCTGTTTGTCCCGCCCTCCTCGTCGGACCGTGTCATCCTGGGTTACCCATGGCTGCGTTTGCACAACCCCGTCCTTGATTGGAGAACCGGCAGTGTCCTTTCATGGAACTCCTTTTGCCTGGGCATCTGCCTTCAGTCTGCGGCTTGTGCTCCGTCCTCTCCCCCGCCGGCGCCGGTCTCTGAGCCTCCAGACCTCACCCTGGTGCCGCAGGAGTTCCACGACTTGGGAGTAGCTTTTAGTAAGTCCAGAGCCATGTCCCTTCCCCCTCACCGGCCATATGACTGCGCGATCAACCTCCGTCCAGGGGCCCCCTTGCCATCTGGCCGCCTGTACAGCCTCTCTGCACCTGAACGTGAGGCGATGGATACCCATATCAAGGAGTTGCTCAGCGCTGGGATTATCTGCCCCTCCTCGTCTCCGCTCGGCGCGGGCTTCTTCTTCGTGTCCAAGAAGGATGGGTCCCTGCGTCCCTGCATTGACTTCAGAGCGCTGAATGATATCACTATCAAGGATCGCTACACCTTGCCGCTCATGGACACCGCCTTCCACTCCCTCCAGGGGGCGACCTGGTTCACGAAGCTAGACCTCCGCAGCGCTTACCATTTCGTTCGGATCCGGGAGGGAGATGAATGGAAAACAGCCTTCAGGACGCCCAGCGGACATTTCGAGTATCTTGTGATGCCGTTCGGGCTCACCAACGCACCTGCCGTTTTCCAGCGTCTCATAAACGACGTCCTACGAGATTTATATTTGGACGACATACTCATCTTCTCCAAGTCACGGGAGGCGCACCAGGCTCATGTGAGGCGGGTCCTGCAACGGCTGCTGAAGAATAGACTGTACATCAAGGCAGAGAAGTGAAAGTTCTACGCCCGGACCACCTCCTTCCTGGAGTTCGTCATCTCGCACAACCAGATTCTCCCCGACCCCGCTAAGGTCAAAGCGGTGGTCGAGTGGCCCACGCCTACCTCCAGGAAGCAGGTGCAGCAGTTTATTGGCTTCTCTAATTTCTACCGGCGCTTTGTCCCCAACTTCGGCACCATTGTCACCCCCCTGACTCGCCTCACTTCATCGAAGGTGCCCTTCCAGTGGTCCGAGGAGGCAGCTGCCGCCTTCAAGACTCTCCAGGCGGAGTTCTTGTCCTCTCGGGTCCTGACCCAGGTCGACCCCGAGCTGCAGAGCTTGGTGGAGGTCGACACGTCCGACACGGCGGTGGGGGCGGTGCTCTCTCAGCACTCGCCAGTGGACGGAGTCAAGCAGCCCTGCGCCTTCTTCTCTCGACGATTATCTGTGGCAGAGCGCAACTATGATGTCGGCGACAGGGAACTCCTCACTGTCAAGCTTGTGCTGCAGGAGTGGCGTCACTGGTTGGAGGGGGCAGCTCAGCCTTTTGTGGTCTGGACGGACCACAAGAACCTTGAGTATTTGAGGCGCCTGAATGCCCGCCAGGCGCGCTGGTCTCTATTCTTTGCTCGTTTTCAATTTACCATCACGTACTGTCCAGGCTCGAAGAATGGGTTGCCCGATGCTTTATCCAGGCAGTTCGCCCCTGAAGATCCGGAGGAGTCGAACCACACCATCCTTCCCAGCTTGTGCGTTGTGGGGGCGGTTTCCTGGTCCATCAAGGACAAGATCCGAAGGGCTCAGGAGACGGAACCGGACCCTGGCGGTGGCCCAGAGGGGAGGCTCTTCGTTCCTTCGGCGGTTCGAGGAGAGGTGATTCACTGGGTCCATACCTCCAAGCTCGCCTGTCACCCTGGCATCTCCGTCTGGTCAATCTGCTGCAACGCTCGTTCTGGTGGCCGGGTCTCCAGGAGGACATCACCAACTACGTCCGGGCTTGCCGCCAGTGCGCTACCGGCAAGTCCCAAAACTCTCCGCCTGCGGGTCTACTCCAGCCCCTGCTGGTCCCGGGCAGGCCCTGGTCACACATCGCCCTTGACTTCGTCACCGGCCTTCCGGTCTCTAACACCTATGACACAGTCCTGACAATTGTAGATCGGTTTTCTAAGGCCGCCCATTTTGTGCCTCTTCGGGGTCTCCCTTCGGCACGTGAGACGGCTGACCTCCTGGTCCAACATGTTGTCAGGCTGCATGGGATCCCGCTGGACGTGGTATCGGATCGAGGCCCTCAGTTTGTCTCCCAGGTATGGAGGTGCTTCTGCTGCATGCTTTGGGGGCCACGGTTAGCCTCTCCTCTGGTTACCACCCCCAGTCCAATGGACAATGTGAGCGCACTAACCAGGAGTTGGAGGCTGCCCTGCGTTGCGTGACCTCCTCCAATCCATCTTTTTTTTTTTTTTTTTTTTTTAGATTTAGTATACTTTCTTGATCCCCAGAGGGGAAATTGAGGGTCATCCACCACCTAGATGGATCTTCCTGGAGCTCCTACTTGGCCTAGGTGGAATATGCCCACAACACGGCGCGACCTTCAGCAACTGGTGTGTCCCCCTTCGAGGCGTCCTTGGGGTACGATCCCCCCTTGTTTCCCGAGCAGGAGGGTGAGTTGGCTGTCCCGTCTGTCCAGGTGCACATGAGACGCTGCCGGAGTGTGTGGACCAAGATGAGGGGTGCGCTTTTACGCACAGCGGCGCGCAACAGTTCCACCGCCAATCGCCACAGGAGGCCGGCTCCTGATTACCAGGTGGGTCAACGGGTTTGGCTCTCGTCCCAAGACATCAACCTCAAAGCTGAGAAGAGGAAGCTGGCTCCGCGGTTTCTCGGTCCTTTTGTGATCACTAAAATTGTCAACCCGGTGGCTGTGTGTTTGGCCCTCCCTCCCTCCCTACGTGTGTGTCCCACCTTCCACGTGTCTAAGGTTAAACCTGTTCTTTCCAATCCACTCTGCCCCCCTCCTAGGTCGCCTCCCACTCCTAGGATGATCGACGGTGACCCGGCGTGGGGTGTTACCTCCATCTTGGACTCCCGGCGCCGAGGTCGTGGGCTACAATACCTGGTGGATTGGGAAGGTTATGGGCCGGAGTGGAGGTCCTGGGTGCGCTCTTCGTGGGTGTTGGATCAAGATCTCATCGCGGAGTTTCACCGGGCGTACCAAGGTAAGCCAGCACCAGGAGGCGCTGCTAGGGGGGGAGTACTGTCACCACTCGCCGCTCACGGGCATCCACCTCAGCTGTGCGCACACCTGCACCTTGTTAGTTCACAGCTACTTATTCCACCTCGCCCTGAGCTTCGGCCTGGAGCCATCTGTCTTCCTTCGTGCTCTAACCCTCAGCGGATTCCTTTCTCCAGGCCTGCTGATATTCACCACGACACGTAAGCTGTCTATTTGTTTCACCTGTCCTCTCAGCCTTCCCCTGTGCACAGGTGGATTTCCCGGCGGCAGACATCCTCTCCCTCGTCTTCATCACTCCTCTGCCACACTGCTCCTCCTAGGATGCACAGGAGGACGCTGTCTCCCAGGCTTGGGATCTTGCCAGCGCCAGCCACCACAGTTACTGCAAGTAAGCACATTACCTTGTTACTCTCCTGTGTGGTTTGCCCAGCTAACCCCCTGCTCTCTTCTCATTCATAGGGTTGCCTGGCTGCACGGCATGCTGCTCTGTCCTGGCCTACATCCTCCACCCACAATACATTCATATATCACACACACGCATCCAAACACGTTACATTGGTTGAAAACAAAGCTTTCAAATCTACCTGAGCCTGCGTGCGTGTTTCCTGGGCCGAATATTATGTCAGATAAATATAACTGAGTGTCATCAGCATAACAATGAAAATGATTAGAATGCTTCCTCATAATATTTCCCAAAGGCAGCATGTATAATGTAAACAGTACTGTCATGGGGGCCGTTGGGCAGTCATCAGCCTCGGCTGCGCACACACCTGCCGCCAATCATCAGCGGACCTTAAAAGCCAGCGTCACTGATGGCTCAGCATGGAGCCGTCTGCCTACTTCACCACGCAACACGTCACGTACTCATCCTCTCGCCAGAGCATCCACGACGCGGTCTTGCCAAGCTTCGCCACGTAAGAGCCAAAGTAACTTACCTTGTCAAGGTGTATCCCTTGTGCACAGGTAGACCTCCCTGGCGGCGGACCAGTCTCCCCGAATAACGAAGCCACTCCTCCTCCTCCTCCTCGGAACTCCTCCACCTCTCCACAGCACCAAGCGTCACCCTCACCAAGCCACTGCAAGCCACTGCAAGCCGCAGAGCCAGCGCGAGCCTTACAGCGCCACCTGCAAGTAAGCAGTACTCATCATTACATCTCTGTACTGCAAACAGCACTAATCTATCTGTGCTTGTGTGTTCCAGGGTTGCCAGGTCACGGCGGGACTCGCTCAGCCCCAGCGGTTCCACAGCATCACACTCACTCACACCTTCACACACATTACACACCTGATTCAATAAATAATTGTCAAAATAGTCTACTCATGTCAGTGTCTGTCTCCTGGGTCAAACAGCCATGTCAGTACAACTCCGTCAAGACGACCCAGCAGACAGCGCGCTGTCGCACCATCTAAACACCCTTAGCGCCCGGGTAGACCTAATTCACCATCAACAGACAGTTATTTTGAATCAATTAACTCTAACTGACAACCGGCTAGATCGCCTGGAAGGACTCCAGGCGTTCCCCCCCGGTCGCCGGGGCGTCACCAGCCCCTGCTAATTTTCCGGCTAGTCGGGCCCACCAGCCTTCCTCACCTCGCCTCACCCCCGTGCCTACCCCCGCCCGCTATAGCAGCCAACTCGGGGAGGCACAAGGTTTTCTGCTGCAGTGTGAAACAGTTTTCCATCATGTTCCCGGCAATTTTCCCACGGATCATAGCAAAATTGGGTTTATTTCCAATCTGCTTGAGGGCAGAGCGTTAGCTTGGGCCTACGCGATCATGGCAAAACCCAGCTATGCTCTATTAACTTACCAACAGTTCGTAGCAGATTTCCTGGAGATTTTTGATCACACGGATCGGGATGCAGTGTTAGCTGACCGCCTATTAAATCTTCAGCAGGGCAGTAAATCTGCAGCCGATTTTGCCGTGAACTTGCGGGTTTTAGCTGCAGAGGTGGGGTGGGGGGACTCAGCACTGTGTAGTATTTTTCTCCGCGGCCTTAGCTCAGAGCTGAGGGATGAGCTGGCAGCACGGGAGAAACCTGACAGACTAGGTGAACTAATCTCACTAGCCGTTAGTGTTGATAACAGGCTGAAGGAGCGGGCAGCAGAACATAGGGCTGCCAGCCGCTCGGTTAGACCACGGCCCCGCTCCTCTCGGCCATCCCTGCCGGCTCTGCCTCTGCCGGAGGGACTTCCGTGGCAGGAGGAGATGATTATAGGACAGTCGGGTGTTTCGGCAGCTGAGAGACAGCGCCGAAGGGAGTTGGGCCTGTGCTTTTACTGTGGTAGTGAGTCCCATGGGGTGTCTGAGTGTAACAATCGGTTAAAAGGGGAGGTCCGTGGGTCACAGTAGGGGGACTCACAGACAAAGACCAGAAAAAGCCCCTCACCCGTTGTCTCGTAGCCATTAGACTACTCTACAAACACAGAGAACTCACAGCACACACTCTTATTGACTCTGGGGCTGAGCAAATCTTCATTTCTGAAGACCTGGCAACCCGGCTGGGCCTCAGCTGTCAACCACTCCACCCGCCTGTCAACCTTATCACGCTGTCTAAGACCCCGCTCACCACTGTTTCCCGCCAGACAGCCCCTGTTTCGCTGATTACCTCTGGAAACCATCGGGAGGATATCCGGCTCTGGGTGCTGCCCATCTCCACATCGCCTGTTATCCTGGGTTATCCATGGCTACGCCTTCACAACTCCACATTTGATTGGCAGGCGGAAAAACATTACAGCTTGGAGCTCCTTCTGTCTCAGCGCCTGTCTCCGGTCTGCAGCGTGTGCCCCCTCGGTCTCGGTGACCCCGCCCACACTTCCGCCTCCAGATCTGTCCAGAGGACCAAAGGTCTACCATGATCTGGGAATGGTATTTAGTAAGTCACGGGCGCTGTCCCTTCCCCCCCACCGGCCCTACGACTGTGCGATCAACCTCCGGGCGGGGGCCCCATTACCGGCAACTCGATTATACAGTCTGTCGGCTCCAGAGCGGGAGGCCATGGACACTTACATTAAGGAGTCCCTCAGCTCTGGAATCATCCGTCCATCCTCTTCAGCGGTGGGGGCAGGTTTCTTCTTTGTGGGAAAGAAGGACGGTTCCCTGCACCCCTGCATCGACTTCCGGGGTTTGAATGAAATCACCGTCAAGGACAAGTATACATTGCCCCTGATGAACTCGGCCTTTGACTCCCTCCAGGGGCCGTTGTGGTTCACGAAGCTGGACCTTTGCAACGCTTATCATCTGGTGCGCATCAGGGAGGGCGACAAATGGAAGACGGCTTTCCGGACCCCAAGCGGCCACTTTGAATATCTTGTGATGCCATTTGGGTTAACCAACGCTCCGGCCGTCTTCCAGCATTTGATCAATGACGTCCTCCGGGATTTTCTGAACTCCTTCGTGTTTGTGTATTTGGACGACATCCTGATCTTCCCATGCATGTTGGAGGAGCACCAGGTGCATGTTCGGCGGGTCCTGCAGCGCCTCCTGGAGAACCAGCTATTCGTCAAGGCCGAGAAGTGCGAATTCCACATGGATACAACGTCCTTTTTTGGGTTCATCATCACCCATAACCAAGTGCGCCCGGATCCGGCCAAGGTCAAGGCGGTGGTGGATTGGCCCACTTCTACGTCCAGAAAGCAGTTACAGGGGTTCTTGGGCTTTGCCAATTTTTACCGTCGGTTTGTGCCGAGGTTTGGGATCATCGCTCGCCCCCTGACCAGCCTTAAGTCCCCTAAGACCCCCTTCCGCTGGAGCGAGGAGGCTGCCGCAGCGTTTGGGAAGCTGAAGGAGGAGTTCGCCTCTGCTCGCGTTTTGACCCAGGTGGACCCGGATCTGCAGTGCTTGGTGGAGGTGGACGCCTCGGACTCTGGAGTTGGGGCGGTTCTTTCCCAGCGCCCCCCCGTGGACGGGGTGATTCGCCCGTGCGCCTTCTTCTCCCACCGGCTGACGCCTGCTGAGAGGAACTACAGCATCGGGGACAAGGAGTTGCTGGCTGTCAAACTCGCCCTGGAGGAGTGGAGGCACTGGCTGGAGTGGGCTGCCCAGCCGTTCATTGTGTTGACAGACCATAAGAACTTGGAGTATCTCCGGACGGCCAAGCGGCTGAACACCCGCCAGGCACGCTGGTCTCTCTTCTTTGGGCGGTTCAACTTTACCATCACCTACCAGCCAGGGAGCAAGAATACCAAGCCGGACGTCCTCTCCAGGCAGTTCAAGGTAGAGCCATCTGGGGACCATGATGAGACCATCCTGCCAGCATCCTGTGTGGTGGGCACCCTCGTGTGGGAGAGCCGGGACAAAGTCAGGAAGGCACAGGAGAATGAGCCCGACCAGGGTGGGGGTCCCCCGGGCCGTTTGTTCGTCCCCTTGTCGGTCAGGGGTGAAGTTATCCAGTGGGGCCACGCCTCCAAGTTGGCATGCCATCCGGAAATCTCTCGCACCATCAACCTGCTCCAGAGAGCCTTCTGGTGACCAGGGCTGAGGAGGGATGTGACCAACTATGTCCGGGCCTGCGCTCAGTGCGCTACTGGGAAATAATCATCCTCCCCCCCGGCAGGTCTTCTCCATCCTCTGCCGGTCCCTTCTCGCCCCTGGTCCCATGTCGCCCTGGATTTTGTGACAGGCCTGCCCCCTTCGGACCATTTCACCGTTGTGCTGACAATAGTGGATTGCTTCTCCAAGACCGCCCATTTTGTACTACTCCGGGGGTTGCCTTCGGCCCGAGAGATGGCGGACCTCCTAGTTCAGCATGTGGTTTGCCTTCACGGCATCCCTGCGGACATCGTCTCGGATCGGGGCCCGCAATTCGTTTCCCAGGTCTGGAAGGCATTCTGCACGACATTGGGGGCCACGGCAAGTCTCTCTTCAAGGTATCACCCACAGAGTAATGGTCAGTGCGAGCGAGCCAACCAGGAGCTGGAGGCTGCGCTCCACTGCGTCATCTCGTCCTGTTCTTCATCTTGGAGTATGTTCCTGCCCTGGATTGAGTACGCACACAATGCCACGGTGTCCTCAGCAATGGGAGTGTCTCCGTTCAAGGCATCTCTGGGGTATGACCCCCCGCTGTTCCCAGAGGAGGAGAAGGAGGTCGCTGTTCCGTCCGTGCAGGCTCATGCCAAACGCTGCTGCCGGATTTGGACCATCACCCGCAGAGCCCTCCTCAAGACTACGGAACGCAATATTCAGGTGGCTAACCGTGATAGGAGACCTGCGCCAGATAATCAGGTGGGGCAGCAGGTTTGGTTATCCATGAGAAATATCAATGTGACAGCCGAGAAACGCAAATTGAATAAGCGTTTCATCGGTCCATACGAGATTACTCATATTATTAACCTCTTGCACTCCGGGATACCGCGGGCGGTCATGTCTCTGCATCCTAGTGCGCACTGAAAAAAAAAAAGCTGCATTTCCGTTCTTCCACTACAGACACAGCCGCGAACAGAAAGCCAGAGGAGTGCTTTGATTGGTTTAGATTTGATTGACCTCTCATTCGACTAATAAGAGCCTTGAATTGGGTTTCTGAAACCTTGAAGAACCAATGACTGAAAACCTAGCAAGAAGGACCCGCCTACCAACGGCTGCAAATACAGCGAGCCAATTGAAGCAGAGAAGTTCGACGATTGCAAGCATGCATCCTGTGCGTAAAATCTGTTTTGTGTAAGCCGCTGTGTGTAACGGTAGCGTTAGCCAGTCTTTTTTTCTTACTACTGTTCTTATTTGTTTTGAAAAATTGTTCACCAAAACCGCAATCATGGAAGCGCAAAACCGCAATAATGTAATCATGGTTTGACCGGGTCACGTGACCAGAACCACGAGTCGTAACAAGCGGACCAGCGTCATGTTCATCTGACAATGAGGAAGAGATGTTCGCCAGCGACACTGCTGTTGTGGACAGGTAAGTGTTATAAGCTAAATTATTCTTTATCCCTGAAAATTGTAATCAAAATGACTTTTGACCGATCGGTAAATTACAACTGTGCGTCATCGCCACATGACGGACCGCGGCGCAAGGACTGGACCATGCGCCGAGAACGGTCCCCCCCCCCCCCGCTACTCCTCTGTAGCGGATTGCAGATATTTTAGTACAACTGTGCGTAGTAGACCACGGCGCAAGGTCCGGTCCGTGCGCCGCAGTCCGTCATGTGGCGATGGACGATGTCCGTCCTCTGTAGCGGGGTGGGGGGGAGGGGTGTGAGTTGTTATCCTCTACATTACAAATATTTTAGTATAATTTTTATTGCACTGTAGGTTATTTTTTCTTGTAAAAAAAAAAAAGCCACACATTTTTTACGTGGCATGCTTCTTTGTGTGTGGGGGCTTGTTTGTTCATTCATTCATTCATGAATGAATAAACAACCCCCCCCACACACACACACACACAGCCCTGAGTGTCACCTTTCATTAGAGCCCAAGATCAAGCTTCTATATTGAACCATTCAAAAGTTACAGACGTTTTCCCAAACTGTGCCATTTGGCACAATTTGGCACAGTTCAAAAATGCCTGGGAACAACCTGACAAAAAAGCTGTGTAATATATTCATTTTTTGTGGTATTGTTACAAAATTTTGACCTCAGCTGGATAACACTTGGTTCTACATTTCTGTTGCATTTTCCAGTCCGGATCTGACAGCTGTGTGTTATTTGCAAGCATTTGTATCCAAAAAAAACACCCAGGCGAACTTTATTTTCTTCAAGTTCAGTATGTTTAGATGACTGTTACTCAGTGGCAGGAGCACTTAGAGAGATTATGACTGTTTTGCCAAAAAAATTCAAAGTGTTTTCTTTTAAATGAGACCAACCCCATGAAGATGCTGCAAATGGTTGAAGAACAGCTTTTTATTTACTTTGGGTACATTATTTTTAGGCGTTTTTAGGGAAATTGACCAGAGTGCAAGGGGTTAACCCAGTGACTGTACGCCTAGCTCTCCCCACTTCCATGCGCATCTGCCCCTCTTTCCATGTCTCCCAGGTGAAGACCTGCATCTCCGACCCCCTGTGCCCACCCCCCGCGGCGTTCCCCCCCGAGGATGATCAACGACCACCCGGCTTGGGGAGTTACTGCCATCTTGGATGTCCGTCAGCGGGGTCGGGGTCTTCAGTATTTAGTGGACTGGGAGGGGTTTGGTCCTGAGCACCGTTCCTGGATTCACCCAGCGTTGATTCTGGATAAACAACTCATCCGCAATTTCCATCGGGCGTGTCCAGGTAAGATGGGGCAGGTGCCTGGAGGCACCTCTAGAGGGGGGAATACTGTCATGGCGGCCGCTGGGCCGTCATCAGCCTCGGCTGCGCACACACCTGCTGCCAATCATCAGCGGCCCTTAAAAGCTGGCGTCACTGATGGCTCAGCATGGCGTTGTCTGCCTACTTCGCCACGCAACGCGTCACGGACTCATCCTCTCGCCAGAGCATCCACAACGCAGTCTCACCAAGCTTCGCCACGTAAGAGCCAAAGTAACTTACCTTGTCAAAGTGTTATCCCTTGTGTACAGGTGGACCACCCTGGTGGCGGACCAGTCTCCCCGAATAACGGAGCCACTCCTCCTCTTCCTCGGAACTCCTCCACCTCTCCACAGCACCAAGTGTCACCCTCACCGAGCCACTGCGAGCTGCAGAGCCAGCGCGAGCCTTCCATCACCACCTGCAAGTAAGCAGTGCTCATCATTACATCTCTGTACTGCGAACAGCACTAAACTATCTGTGCTTGTGTGTTCCAGGGTTGCCAGGTTGTGGCGGGACTTGCTCAGCCCCAGCGGTTCCACCGCATCACATTCACTCACACCTTCACACACATTACACACCTGATTCAATAAATAATTGTCAAAATAGTCTACTCGTGTCAGTGTCTGTCTCCTGGGTCAAACAGCCATGTCAAGTACTGGTCCAAGTATTGATCTCTGCGGAACTCCATAGCTAACCGTGGTCTGGATAGAGGACTTGCTATGGACATAAACAAACTGGGAACGGTCTGATAAATAAGACTGGAACCATCATAGCGTTTCTTTCAAACTAATTTGCTATTCAAGTCTCTCTAACAGAATATGGTGGTCAGTGGTGTTAAAGGCAGCACTAAGGTCCAATAAGACAAGGACAGAGACAAGTCTTTTGTCAAATGCCATAAGGAGGTCATCAGTAACTTTCACTATGGCTGTCTCTGTTCTGTGGTGTTTCCTAAAAACCTGACTGAAATTTCTCAAATATAGAATTATTTTCTAAAAAAAAGTGCACTGTTGATTGGCGACTACTTTTTTGAAGATCTTGGAAAGGTAGGGGAGGTTAGATATTGGTCTATAACTGGCCAAAATCCTCAAATCAAGTGAAGTTTTTTTAAGCACAGGTTTAATTACTGCCACTTTAAAAGACTGCGGTACATGTCCTGTCAATAGGGACATAACTGTCACAGGCACCAGATTGCGCCATAACCGCCTAATGGTTCAGATCAGATGTCAGAGATTTCCAAGGCTATAACTTGAAAGTGGTAAGAGATAATTGCTTACTGTCAACTAGAAAGATGTAGAATATGATCCCAAGTTTGAGATAGGAGTAAATGTACACGTCTAATTTGCATAATGCCACGGCAGCGATATCGAATTACAAAGCTTTCAGTCAAAAGTGGACTTTGGACATATTTACACAAAGACTGGTTCTGCTTTTTGTCACCGTTTCTTGTTTTGGGTAAGATTTGTTATTTTATCTACAAAGTATATGAACCAGAAAATCAGTATAATGCAGTACAATGTAAACAAAACAATAAACAAACACAGACATTCATCACTTCCCACTGGTGAAAGGCAGCTTGCTTCACCCATTTTGCAGCATATGTTCTATTCTGTTGGGCCTTTTTGCTTTCTTCCCACATCCACATACTGTTAGGATTATTCCACCTCAATTTTTCTTTTATATTATGAAACGGCACGGAACTGGAGCGATCATTCCCCCGGTCACATGGCGCTGTGATCGACAGCAGGTGAAATCAACCTGCTTCCCACACCCTCTGTTATAACAAAATGTAAACATTTACCTTCATAAGCTAAATAATGTCTTTTTTGAATGATAGTTGGCAAATTTGGGAGCAAATGCTCCTCCGTCCTACATCCACAGCCATCGGTAATGTTGGTAATGTACATTTGTGTTTGTCTAATCTAAAAGAAGAAGAAGAAAAAAATTCTTCCTCCGTGGGTAAATAAAGATGCTTCTATGTCGGCCATGATTCCTCCAAGGCAAGAGCAGTAAGTTATACGTGTGTGCCACCTTGTGAGGTAGAATCCTCAGTACAATCCTCAGTACAACTGGGGAGTGTTTGGCACGTCACATCACTTGACAGGCGCAGCGCTGTGCTGTGCCACTAGGGGCGCAATCTGTCCATGAAATCTTGACAGTCAAAAGGTTAATTATGTTCAAAAATGGTGGACTAATCAGAGGTTGCGACTCCTTCAGGAGTCTAGCAGGGATTGGGTCTAAGAGATAGGTAGTTGGTTTAGAGGCTGTGACTATTAATGCTAGATCAGAATGACTAATAAGAGAAGATTCAGAAAAGCGGAGTTCTGAGCCTGTGGACACAGCAGTGTTAGGCAGAGGCTTGGTATTTTTAAAGGGGCTATTTTTTGGAATATGATTCCTGATACTGAAAATTTTATCATTAAAAAAAATTCAAAATGTCGTCAGCACTAAGAGTTGGAGGAATGTAGGGGTCTATGGCATTGTGGCTCTTGGTTAACTGAGCCACAGTGTTAAAAAGAAATCTATGGTTATTTTTATTTTCTATCAAGGGTGAATAGTACTGTCGCCTAGCATTACGGAGAGATTTCTTATGGGTGATAAGGCTGGCATTCCAGGTTGAACATGATTCTTCTGTCTTATTTGCACTCCAAAGCCTTTCACAGGATCTGACTTTCTGTTTTAACTCACGAGTGTGGGAGTTGTACCATGGAGCTAATCTGTTTTTAATAGTTTTCTTTTTAAGAGGGTCTATGGAGTCAAATGTTGTCCGTAGTGAGGCCACAGTACTATCATTCATTCATTCATTCAACTAAATGAAATTTGAAAGTTATCAAATAATGGTCAGTCAGTGTAAGATTTTGAGGAATGACTAGCAGCTCATCAATTTCTACGCCATAGGCCAAGACCAGATCAAGGGTGTGATTATGATGATGAGTTGGTCTGCTAAGACACTGAGAAAAAACAGTTGAATTTAAGAAGGAGAGAAATGCTACACTATGACTATCATTATCAACGTCTATATGAATATTAAAATCACCAGCTATGATAATCTTGTCTGAAGTGAGAACTAAGGTTGTTAAGAACTGAGAATTCAGACATAAATTCAGCAAAAGAAGCACTGGGAGGGTGATATACTGTGGTAAATAAAACAGGCTGTTCTGACCTCCAGGATGGACATGCTAAGCTAAAAATTAAGCATTCAAAAGAGTTACAACTTGAGTTTAGCTTAGGCTGAGGGTTTATTGGTAATGTAGATTCATATATTACCCCAACACCACTACCTCGGCCAGTGTTTCTAGGAATATGAATATTACCATAGCTGGGGGGGAGGGGGTGGCCTCATTGATATTAACAAAGTCATCGGGGCGTAGCCATGTTTCTGTGAGACAGAGTATATTTATATTGTGATCCATGGTCATATCATTAATTAAGGTTGCTTTATCGGACAAAGATCTTCTATTAACCTCTTGCACGCCGGTGTACCGCGGGCGGACACGTCTCTGCGTCCTAGAGCACACAAGGGCACACAAGGGCGCACAAGGGCGCTGCGTCCTAGAGCGCACTGAAAAAAAAAGCTGCATTTCCGTTCTTCCACTACAGACACAGCCGCGAACAGAAAGCCAAAGGAGTGCTTTGATTGGTTTAGATGTGATTGACCTCTCATTCGACTAATAAGAGCCTTGAATTGGGTTTCTGAAACCTTGAAGAACCAATGACTGAAAACCTAGCAAGAAGGACCCGCCTACCAACGGCTGTGAATACAGTCAGCCAATTGAAGCAGAGAAATTCGAAAGCTGTTTTGTGTAAGGCTGGGTGACACACAGGCGTTCACCAGTCTTTTTTTCTTACTACTGTTCTTATTTGTTTTGAAAAATCGTTCGCCAAAACCGCAATCATGGAAGCGCAAAACCACAATAATGGAATTATGGTTTGACCGGGTCGCGTGACCAGAACCACGAGTCCGTAACAAGCGGACCAGCATCTGACAATGAGGAAGAGAAGTTCGCCAGCGACTTTGCTGTTGTGGACAGGTAAGTGTTATAAGCTAAATTATTGTTTATCCCTGAAAATTGTAATCCAAATGACTTTTGACCGATCGGTGAACGCCCCCCCCCCCCCCCCCCCCGTGCTACTCTTCTGTAGCAGATTGCAGATATTTTACTCCAACTGTGTGTAGTAGACCGCGGCGCACCGTCACCGCTTTCCGTCATGTAGCGATGGGCGATGTCCGTCCTCTGTAGCGGGGGCGGGGTGGGGGGGTGGGAGTTGTTATCTTCTACATTACAAATATTTTAGTATAATTTTTAATGCACTGTAGGTTATTTTTTCTTGTAAAAAAAAAAAAGCCACACATTTTTTACGTGGCATGCTTCTTTGTGTGTGGGAGCTTGTTTGTTCATTCATTCATTCATGAATGAATAAACACCTCCCCCCCATACACACACACACACACACACACACACACACAAACACAGCCCTTCACCTTTCATTAGAGCCCAAGATGAAGCTTCTATATTGAATCATTCAAAAGTTACAGACATTTTTCCAAACTGTGCCATTTGGCACAATTTGGCACAGTTCAAAAATGCCTGGGAACAACCTAAGAAAAAAGCTGTGTAATATATTCATTTTTTGTGGTATTGTTACAAAATTTGGACATCAGCTGGATAACACTTGGTTCTACATTTCTGTTGCATTTTCCAGCCAGTATCTGAAGCTGTGTGTTATTTGCAAGCATTTGTATCCAAAAAAACACCCAGGCAAAATTTATTTTCTTCAAGTTCAGTATGTTTAGATGACTGTTACTCAGTGGCAGGAGCACTTAGAGAGATTATGACTGTTTTGCCAAAAAAAATTCAGTGTTTTCTTTTAAATGAGACCAACCCCATGAAGATGCTGCAAAGGGTTGAAGAACAGCTTTTGATTTACTTTGGGTACATTATTTTTTGGCGTTTTTAGGGAAATTGACCAGAGTGCAAGGGGTTAAGCAATCCATCCATCCATCCATCTTCTACCGCTTAATCCTTTCGGGTCGCGGGGGGGCTGGAGCCTATCCCAGCATCTTTGGGCGAGAGGCAGGGTACCACTTTTAATTAATTTATTTTTCTGTGGTAAATTAATAGTTTTAATCTTTATCAAGTTATGCTGTATTTGCCTTGGCTTAAAATGTTTTGGGTATAGGGGGACAGACACAATCTCTATGGGGTTGTGAATTAAAGACCGATCTAAACAGAGAGAATTATTTGGATTAATAGGAGTAATATGAGAAGTGGAAAGAAAAAAGCTGGTTGGCAGACCCAGGTGTAATGATAAGAGCAGCCAGAAGATGGCAGTCTATGCCATTGTATTGGTGTTTAACCAAGAGTTGTAGTTGTACAGCAAGAGAACAAGACAAGCTGATGTATGCTATGCTGTTAACATGTGCTTTAGTCACATAACGTTTGTACTCTTCAAGTAACCTGGTCTCATTATTGAAGAACCCACAATATAAATACAACATGGTGTCAGAAAATGGTCTTGAGGAGTAAACGCCAACACTGAAAAAGCAGGACTGAAACATTGTGAGAGTGCATTTGCAACGAGCTGACTCTGCTAGCAAGAAAGTCAATACAGGTGAAATGGTGGGATTACAGCCTCCGCCCTGCCTTCAGCTGACAGGTAATGTGGCCGAAAACTGGAGAAAATTCAAACAACATTTTGAGTTGTACCTGACAGCAATTGGTGCTGATAAGAAGAGTGAAAAATTGAAAGCATCGGTATTCCTGCATGTTGTTGGTGACAAAGCACTGGAAGTATATAATAACTTCACATTTGATGCCATAGAGGACAACAAGTTGGCCAAAATTATGGAGAAGTTTGAGTCATACTGCATACCTAAAAGAAATGTAACATTCGAGAGGCACAGATTCTTCACGTGTGCAGAAAACAGGAGAGACAATTGATCAGTATGTGACTAAGTTAAGAAAAAGAAGTAAAACACGTGAGTTTGGAGGACTGACAGACTCTTTAATAAAAGACAGGCTTGTGTGTGGGATTCCTGATAACAGTCTTCGAGAAAGGCTGTTAAGAGAGCAAGATTTAGATCTGGACAAAGCAATAATGTTATGCAGAGCAGCAGAGACGGTTAAGAGACAAGCCAAGGAACTGTTCAGAGAAAACTGTAGTGTGAACACAGTGGAGAAATGCACATGCAAAACTGTTAAGAAAAAGAACACCACTTCAGAAGTCACAAAGGGAGTAAAACCAGCAAACAGAGGTGGACATGAAAAATATGTGGTCGTGTGGGAGACGACATCCTCCAAAAACATCATGTCCAGCCTTTGGCAAAATGTGCAAGAACTGCAATAAAAATAACCATTTTGCTAAGTACTGTAAAACCCCAACTCAAAACAAGGTGTATACAGTAGACAAGTGTGACTCTGAGGAACATTATGTTGATGTAGTCACAAAAAAATGAAACAAAGAACAACGACTGGATAATGACATTAAAAGTAAATGATATCCATCTGACAATGAAACTGGATACAGAAGCTCCAGCTAATGTGATGTCAGAAGCTACGTTCAGGAAACTCAGGCCAAGACCAAAACTGCATGCAACAAATGTTAAAGTAAGTGGATACCCAGGAGATGGAATACCTGTGAAAGGAAAATGTGCTGTGAAAGTGACACACAAAAACAGGCAGCATACACTTACATTTATAGCAGTGCCAAAAGATGTTCAGACTATATTAGGTTTAACTCAATTCAATTCAATTCAACTTTATTTATATAGCGCCATTTCACAACAACAGTCATCTCATAGCACTTTCAACTGCAGGGGGAACCCCCACAGTTGCAGAAAGACCCCAGCAATCAGGCGATCCCCTGTGAGCAAGCACTTGGCGATGGTGGAGAGGAAAAACTCTCTTTTAACAGGAAGAAACCTCCAGCAGAACCAGGCTCAGAGAGGGGCAGTCATCTGCTGCGACTGGCTGGGGGTGAGGGGACAGAGAAGATGAAAAGAACAGACATGTAGAGAGCAAACAGCACGATGGGGACTCGTTCTATGGGAGAGAACAAACAGATGTTAATAACCAGCAAAAGAAAAAATATTTCATTGAGAGTGAAGAAAGGAGTGAGGCCCAGTGCATTATTGGAGGTCCCCCGGCTGACTAAACCTATTAGCAGCATAACTAAGGAAGGGTTCAGAAACACATGATCCCTCCCTAATTGTAGGCTATATCAAAAAGGAAGGTTTTAACCCTATTCTTAAAAACAGAGATCGAGTCTGACTCCCGAATCCAGATTGGCAGCTGGTTCCACAGGAGAGGAGCTTGACAACTGAAGGCTCTGCCTCCCATTGTACTTTTGGAGATTCTAGGTATTACAAGTAATCCTGCATTTTGGGAGCGTAGTGCTCTGTTAGGATAATACGGTAGGATCAGATCTTTTAAATAAAAAGGAGCCTGATTGTTTAGAGCTTTGTAAGTAAGAAGAAGGATTTTAAACTTAATTCTAAACTCTATGGGAAGCCAATGAAGGGAGGCCAGAAACAGAGAGATATGATCTCTCATTCTAGTACCTGTTAAAACTCTTGCTGCAGCATTTTGGATCAGCTGAAGACTTTTTAAAGATGTTTTAGGACAACCTGATAATAAAGAATTACAATAATCTAATCTCGAGCTAACAAAAGCGTGGATCAGTTTCTCAGCATCACTCTGAGACAAGATGCTCCTAATTTTGGCAATATTACGCAAATGATAAAAGGCACTCTTAGAAACAAATTTAATATGTGAATTGAAGGACAGATTTTGATCAAAAATAATTCCAAGGTTCCTCACAGAGCTATTAAGAGAAAGAGTAACCGCATCCAAACTGAAAGTTTGATTTGGAAAGGTATTTCTAAGGTTTTTTGGACCAACAAGAATGACTTCAGTCTTATCTGAATTTAATAGCAGGAAATTACAAGTCATCCAAGCTTTGATTTCCTTAAGACAGGCTTCCAACTTAGCTAATTGATTACTATCATCTGGCTTCATTGACAGGTATCGTCGGCCTCCGTCAGTCTGATGACCATGGAAGAGAATCCTAAACCTCTACTCTGCTGGAACAGCACCGCCTGTGGCTGAACAGGCCGATGCATGAATGGCAGTCCCTGTCACACAGGTCGCACTTGTGGGTGGTCTCCGTGCTGCTGGGTCTGTGGCGGTTCTTCCTGCGGGTCCTTTTTTCATCTGCTGCAGCAGTCAGTCTCTCGTCACCCGCCTTGAGCTGTCTGGTCAGGGTGCCTCTCCATTTGGAGCAGTCCGTTGCATGGTCCTCCCAGCGCTCTGTGTTGATCTCCAGGGCCTTCATGTCTCTCTTGCAGACGTCTCTAAAGCGCAGCTGTTGGCGGCCAACGTCTCTCCTGCCAGTTGCCAGCTCTCCGTAGAGGACGTCTTTGGGGATTCTGCCATCCTCCATACGGTGAACGTGGCCTAGCCAGCGGAGCCTGCGCTGCCTGAGTAGAGTGAACATGGAGGGAAGGCCGGCGCGGGACAGAACTTCTGTGTTGGGCACTCTGTTCTGCCAGGATATGTCCAGGATGTGGCGAATGCAGCGCAAGTGGAAGGAGTTCAGTCTCTTTTCCTGCCGGGCGTATGTTGTCCACGTCTCACTCCCATAGAGCAGTGTGCTGATGATGCAGGCGTTGTACACTGCCATCTTCGTCTTGACAGAGAGTTTGGGATTCTCCCACACTCGTGTGGTGAGGCGAGCGAGTGTGAAGGCTGATTTTCCAATCCTCTTGTTGATCTCTGTATCAAGGGAGAGGTTGTTGCTGATTGTGGACCCCAGGTACGTGAACTGATTCACGACCTCCAGCTCGTAGTCGTCGATGGTGATGGTTGGTGGTGCTTCCGTGCCTTGCGCCAAGACGTTAGTCTTCTTCAAGCTGATGGTAAGCCCAAAGTCCTTGCATGCCTGGGAGAAACGGTCCATCAGGGTCTGAAGCTCCTGCTGTGTGGGTTGCGACTGCAGCATCGTCTGCGAACAGCATGTCTCTGATTAGAGCCTCACGTACTTTGGTTCTGGCTTTCAGGCGGGCGAGGTTGAAAAGCCTGCCGTCAGATCTTGTGTGCAGGTAGATTCCCTCTGTTGCTGTGCTGAAGGCATGCCTCAGGAGCATAGCAAAGAAAATCCCAAAGAGGGTTGGCGCAAGTACACAGCCCTGTTTCACTCCGCTGCGTATGTTGAATGGCTCTGAGACGTTGCCATCGTGCTGCACTATCCCCTGCATGTTGGTGTGAAACGATTCGATGAGGCTTTGCAACTTTGGTGGGCATCCTATCTTTGGCAGGATCTTGAAAAGGCCCTCTCTGCTGACCAGATCGAACGCTTTGGTGAGGTCGATGAAGGCGACGTACAGGGGCATGTTCTGTTCTCTGCATTTCTCCTGGAGTTGGCGGATGGAGAATATCATGTCTACCGTCGATCGCTCAGCGCGGAAGCCACACTGAGACTCGGGGTAGACACGTTCGGCAAGCTTCTGTAGACGAACGAGAACAACTCGTGCGTAGACTTTGCCAACAACGCTGAGGAGGTAGATGCCCCTGTAGTTGTTGCAGTCGCTTCTCTCCCCTTTGTTTTTGTAGAGGGTGATGATCTTGGCCTCGTGTCCTGTGGTACGGCACCTTCCTTCCAACACTGGCAGAGGACGTCATGCAATGGCAGCAGTAGGGCAGTCTTGCAGTGCTTGATCAGGTCAGGGGGTATGCTGTCGTTGCCGGGTGCCTTGCCAGCGGCCAAGCTATCAATGGCCTTGCTGAGTTCGTCGATGGTTGGCTCAGCGTCAAGTTCGTCCATGCATGGCAGGCAGTCGATGGCATCAAGGGCTGACGGTGTCACGGTGTTCTGTCTGGAGTAGAGGTCGGAGTAGTGTTCCACCCATCTCTCCATCTGCTTGTTCTTTTCTGTGATCATCTCCCCAGTGGAGGATTTGAGGGGGGCCGTCTTGCTCTGAGCCGGACCAAGTGCTTTCTTGATGCCATCATACATACCACAGATGTTCCCTGTTATGGCAGTGGTTTGAATGTCTTGGCTGAGCTGAGTCCAGTACTCGTTGGCACAGCGCCGAGCAGTCTGCTGAACTTTGCTTTTCACAGCCCTGAGAATCTGGAGATTCTTCTCGTTTGGGTACTTCTTGTACTCAGCAAGTGCTGAGCGGTTGGCTTCAATGACGGGGGTCATCTCGGTCAACTTGGCATCAAACCAGTCCTGTGACTTCGAGGTCTTCCTCCCAAAGGTAGCCAAGGCTGTGCAGTGGATGGTGTTTCACAGCTCTTCCCACTTCTGCTTTGCAGATTCTCCTTCTTGTGGTACACCAAGTTCCTTCTCAAAGGTGGAGGAAAACTGCTCAACAAGTTCTGGTTGGGCCATCTTGCTGGTGTCAATCCATGCCTTTCCAGGCTGTCTAGCACGATGGAATTTCTTCAGCTGCAGCTTGACCTTGCAACACACCAATGAATGGTCTGTGTCGCAATCTGCACTCTGGAACGAACGGGTGATTAGCACGTTCTTCAGTGAGGTGTGCCTGGTCAGGATCAAGTCCAGCTGGTGCCAGTGCTTTGAGCGCGGATGTTGCCAGGAAACCTTGTGTTGGGGCTTGGTCTTGAAGAACGAGTTTGTGATGCACAGATAGTGATATGTGCAGAACTCGAGCAGCCGCTGTCCATTGTCGTTCATTCTGCCCACGCCAAAAGGTCCAAGACAGGAGGGCCAGGAGTCGTGGTCAGCACCCACTCTGGCATTGAAGTCTCCAAGGAGAATGAGTTGTTCAGAGTTGGGGATGATCCTGACAGTTGTTGCGAGATTCTCGTAGAACTCGTCTTTTGCCTCTGGTGTAGCTGTCTGTGTTGGGGCATACACACTGACGAGGGTGACTGGACCTTCAGTGGTGTTCAGGCGGAGGGTGAGGAGTTGTGCAGAGCCAGTGCTGCCCGGTTCCACCACCTTCAGCAAGGTGTTCTTCACTGCCGTGTTCCCTGTGTTCATCACTGCCCTTTCCCTGCCAGTAGAACGTGTAGTCCTTCTCTCTCAGTGTGCCTGCGTCAGCCAACCGTGTTTCCTGGAGAGTGGCGATATCCACTCCCAGTCTCTTCAGCTCATTATTGATGATGGCAGTCTTCCTGGTGTCGTTGATGTCCTTGAGGTTAGCAGTGAGTCCTGTCATCATAGTGCGGACGTTCCAAGTTCCCAGTTTTCGAGTTGGTCTCTTTTGTTTTATTGTCTTGCCTGGTGCGAAGGTTCTCAGCCTGCTGTTCGGACTTCTCCTCATCCCCATGCACCCAATGAGGAAAGCAAGCTGTGGCGGGACAACACCTTATTGGCTGGGGGCTGCCCAGTTGAGGCGGGCGGTAGCTGTTCAGTGAGATCCAATGATCCCTCCCACCATCGGGAACAACCCCTGGCGCCGCGCTCTACGCCAAATGAGCGGTGGCTTATAACTGGTAACTGTCATTCCCCGTGTTTTGTCTACGCCAAAGGCGAAGCTGGAGTGTCCTCTCCAGTGATCCGGTGTTCTACCTTCCAGCGTTGGGCGTTGGTAGGATTCAAGCCTGGGCAGGAAGATATGGAGGACAAGATGTTGCCCATGCAGCATGTCCCCCCTCTCCACGTCACTGATGAATCCAAAGGAACAGCAGGGCTGCTACAGTTTGGCACCAGCGCCGTTGCAGGAGCTGCCACAACGATGTTGAGCACAACATAGAACTGCCTTAGGGGTTCCGACTCCGGATTTTTCCTCAGGGTTGACTCCCGAAGCCTTTCCCGTGACCGGGTATGCCGCAAGGCAGCGGAGGTTTGAAATCAGGGTTTACCTTCCCCTAGATGGGCTACCTTCCCAGGTTGACGAGCCACCATCTACCCGAAGCATCTCGTTTTAAGGCGCCAGAGATCCGCCCTCGCCCCTTCTCCTATTAGTAAAAGCAGTTCCGCCGGGCTTAGAGACTAAACCACACGGGCAGGCTAGGAGTTGGACTTAGTTGTCAGAGGCTTTTCGAGACGCACGACATAAGGAGCATTTTATGAGCACTGGGAGCTTAACTCCAGTGCCGCTTCTGGCTATGACAACCTTGGAACCTTGACAGGTATAATTGTGTGTCATCTGCATAACAATGAAAATGTATAAAGTGCTTTCTAATAATGTTGCCTAACGGAAGCATATATAAACTAAAAAGAGTAGGGCCTAGCACAGATCCCTGTGGAACTCCATGACTAAGCTTTGAGTTGAAAGAAAACTCATTATTGACATGAACAAACTGGAACCTATCAGATAAATAAGACCTAAACCACTGCAACGAAGTTCCATTAAGTCCAACATAGTGTTCTAATCTATCAAGTAGAATATTATGATTGATAGAATCAAAAGCTGCACTAAGGTCTAAAAGGACAAGTACAGAAACCAGTCCATTATCAGATGCGATGAGGAGATCGTTAGTGACCTTCGCTAAGGCTGTTTCAGTACTATGATGGATTCTAAACCCAGATTCAAACTCTTCAAGTAAACCATTTCCCTGCAGGTGGTCAAATAATTGCGTAGCAACAACTCTTTCTAAGATTTTTGAAATGAAAGGGAGATTAGAGATTGGTCTATAGTTAGATAAAGCTCCTGGATCTAGCGTTGGCTTTTTGAGTAAGGGTTTAATTACAGCCGTTTTAAAAGCCTGCGGTACATGGCCTAAAGTTAATGAAGAATTGATTATATGAAGAATAAAGCTACCAATAAGTGGGAAGACTTCTATAAATGACCTGGTAGGAATAGGGTCTAAAAGACAAGTTGAAGGTTTGGATGAGGAAACTATTTTTTCTAACTCACAAAGGTCAATTGGAGTAAACTCATCAAGACAGACATCAATTGAAGGAGTTGTAGTAGTTACTGTATTTAAGTTAACAGTGGGAAGAATCTGATTGATTTTTTCTCTAATGGATGAAATCTTATTATTGAAAAAGTTCATATCAGCTTGTGAGAGACTAAACTTGGTAAAAAGAGTGTACGTTGTTAAAAGGGAAGGAGTCACTGACTATGATGAACTTCTGAGAGAATATGATGACCTGTTTCAGGGTCTAGGATGCCTTCCTGAAGAATACACGATCATGGTTGATAAAAATGTGCCACCAGTCATTCATCCTTGCCAAAAAGTCATTGTTGTTGGCCCAAAACATCTTAGAAATTCCTTTTCAGATTATGCCCTTAATTTAGATGCTGCCACTCTCACTCTGAACAGTTGTGTGAGGAACCTTGGAGTGATTTTTGACCAGGATTTGTCCTTTAATTCACATATTAAAACTGTTTCTAGGACCTTCAGGACCTTGGGAGGGCTTCACTTCCGCCCTCCCAAGAGAGCAGACGCTTTTTTCTTCTCTCCTGCTGACTTTTTCCTCCCCTCCTACTACTGGATCCCAGCTTGCTGTTGTCTGTCTGCGTCTAACTGCGACCGCAGAAAAAGCGAAAAGAAACGAAAGGAAATTATGGAAAACGAAAAGAAATTATGGAGTTAATAAGCTGGGCTTTGAACACAATTGACACTGTTTTTTCAACAAGGAAAAGTGCTCCGGGGGGAAGCTGTCTGCCCCGCTGGAACGGCTCCAGTGGGCTATCTATGTGACACAGGTAATTGGAAAATGCTGTGTCTCTCTAATCTCTCTATCGAAGATATTGAAGATTTGTTTATCTTCGTAATCTTGGTGATTGGGATAATTCTGATTGGGACGGGAATTGTCTTGGTTTACCGTAAATTGCTGAAGATGGATTCAACCTATCAAAATGCTGGCCAGGCGAGGTGCATCCAACAAATTGAGAAACTGGAGAAGACCCTGATAGCGACTACTGGAGAACTGTCTCGTAAGGTGGATTACATCATGGGTTCGCTCAGGTCTTTCCACGACGAATTCAAAGCTGCGCAATGAAGGATTAATGTACTGAATCTACAGAAGAAATACAAGTCTCCTCTGTGATCAGTCCTATTTGGCATTATTATTCCCCATGAAAATTCCTCCTGGCTGTCTGCAGACTGTGTTTTTTCAAAATCATGAGCACAAGGCCTTGGACAGCCAGCTGCAGCGCCAGATAAGACTGGGCGCCAGACAGACAAAACATCTTCTGCCAAGGGTCCTTGGGTCTCTCTTATTATCATCAACACTGCTCAACACCGCACACACATTGATTCATGAACTGATTAAAGATATACTGTACACTGCTCTCTTGTGTCTTGTGAAATTCTGAGTTGTTGCTCTGTGCTATTGAGAGATTTTTTTTCATTGTAATCATAATCTGCTTAAAAATAAGCTGTATTATGATAACGAAGTTTTTTTTCTCTTCCCCCCTTGTGTCGTTCCCTCCCTTCCCCTCCCTTTCTTATCTATCTCTGTTTGATGAGGCGCCTATTATGGCTGCCGTGTCGTTGTGTCGCGCGCATGCGCACCAATGTCAAGTCAAGTTCCTCGTGTGTTTTTTACATGCTTGGCAATAAAGTTTATTCTGATTCTGATTCTGATTCTGGCCTTATATCATCTGCGCAATATTGCTAAGATCAAGAGCATCTTGTCTCTGGGTGATGCTGAGAAACTGATTCACGCCTTTGTCAGGTCGCGATTAGATTATTGTAATTCGCTATTATCTGGTTGTCCTAGAGTATCTTTAAAAAGTCTTCAATTGATTCAAAATGCTGCTGCTAGAGTTTTAACTGGTTCTAGAAAAAGAGATCATATTTCCCCGGTTCTGTCCTCCCTCCATTGGCTACCCATTGAATTCAGAATCAAGTTTAAAATCCTTCTTCTTACTTTCAGAGCTCTTAACAATCTGGCTCCCCAATATATAAAAGATCTGATATTACCTTACCATCCTAACAGAGCATAATGCTCCCAAAATGCTGGCTTACTTGTGGTGCCCAGAATCTCCAAAAGTACGGTGGGAGGCAGAGCCTTCTGCTACCAAGCCCCTTCTCTCTGGAACCAGTTACCGCTCTGGGTCCGGGACTCAGACTCTGTCTCTGTCTTTAAGAACAGGGTAAAATCCTTCCTTTTTAATATAGCTTTTGTTTAAGGAGGGTATTTGTGTCTTTTAACCCCACTCTTGTTCTATTGTTTTCTGATCCATACTGCTGGTTGACCTCCAATATTGTACTTGGCATCTTACTGCTATGTTCTTTATGTTTGTCCTTCCATCCTCCCTATCCCCTCATCCCCAGCCAGTCGCAGCAGACGACTGCCCCTCCCTGAGCCTGGTTCTGCTAGAGGTTTCTTCCTTCCAAATGGGAGTTTTTCCTCTCCACTGTCGCCTAGTGCTTGCTCATAGGGGATTGTCTGATTGCTGGGTTTTTCTGTGACTGTGTGATTTTTTTTATCTGCACTGTGGCACCATGAGACGGCTTTTGTTGTGATGTGGCGCATTATAAATAAAGCTGAATTGAATTGAATTGAAAAGTGCCATTTGCTCTTTTAAAGCCTCTGAAAGAAGAACTAGACAGAATGGAAAGAATTGAGGTGATAGAAAAGACTGACGAGGCAACAGAGTGGGTGAGTTCCCTGGTCATTTTAGACAAAAAGAATGGAAAGCCTAGAGTATGCATGGATCCACGGGGCCTAAACAGAGCAATAAAGTGAGAACATTTTAAAGGGCCTATATCATGCAAAATCGACTTTTTTGAGCTTTTAAGCATGTTATAATGTTAATTCCTCACCAAAAACACCCCCAAAGTGGTATTTTGCTCCATTCACGCATCTCTGAGTATTCCTCTGCTCTCTGAGCTGCTGCTCCGCCCTGTCCCTGATAATGACTGGGTCCCCACGTTCATACGTATGAACGTGGGTGAGCCGCCTACTCCAGGAAGTGCCTGTGCTGCCAGCACTGCCCCCAGGCTAGCGCACACACCCACTTTCTCCGCGCAGCTGACGGAGCGGTGATCGGCAAAACTCTTTCACTTCAGCATTGACGCTGTGAAGAAGTAGTTCCTCTCGCACCTAATCTGCTCAGTGACAACAACTGTTTGCTTTTTTACATAAGACAATGTCTTCTAAGTGGCGTAAATGTGTCTTTGGCTGTGAGAGATTTAGGAGTTTGTTCAGCCTTCCTAAAGAAGAGCCTACTCATCAGAAATGGTTGGAGTTTATTTTCGGGAGCATGCGTCAAACCAGCCAGCAACTTTTTGTCTGTGACCGCCAGTTCTATAATAAATACAACACTATGAAAGACATTTCTCTTAGCTTTTCATTTACCATTCAGAAACTTCCTGTAAACGTCTTCGAGGTTGCTGTGGTATCTCGTGCGCCTCAAATTCCCGATCGGACTCTGGGTCAATGTAGATGTTGTTTTCGTGGGTGGAACCCAGCGACACGCTGCAGCAGCCAGCTCAGGGGTTACGTCATGAAATGGGCGGCAGCCACAAGAAGGAGAGGCGGAGCTTCAGAGATCGAGGCATCTTACTTCTGGGTTGGAAAAGTAGCTTGCGAAAATAACTCATATTTCATAAGAAATTCATTCTCCAGTGTACCAAAGGTAATATACTATCACATACATGCATATAGTTTTCTCTGAAAGGCTTAAAATAGCATGATATAGGCCCTTTAAGCTTCCTATAAGAGAAGAGATAATGTCACAGTTTGCAGATGCACAGTATTTCAGCAAGCTGGATGCATCGTCAGGATTCTGGCAACTTAAGCTGGATGATACAAGCCCAAAGCTGTGTACATTCAACAGTCCATTTGGAAGGCACAGGTTTCTCCGTCTACCATTTGGCATTGCTTCAGCACCTGAAGTGTATCACAAGACAATTCACATGATCTATGAGCATTTACACGGTGTGGACACATCAATGGATGACATCATAATGTGGGGGAGCACAAAAGCTGAACATGATGAAAGACTAAAAATGTTCTGGAAGCAACTAGGAAAGCCAACTTAAGACTGAACAAAGAGAAATGCCAGCTTGGAGTTAGAGAACTGACATTTGTGGGAGACATTCTGAGCAGTGAGGGTGTCAGACCTGATCCCAAAAAAGTATCAGCAATTGTAAACATGCCAAGACCACAAAACAAGAAGGATGTACAGAGATTTAATGGCATGATAAACTACATGGGCAAGTTCATTCTAAAAGAGGATGGCACCTCTGAGACAGCTGACTGAGAAAAATATTGAGTGGGAATGGAATCATGAACATGAGAATGCATGGAAAGATCTGAAGACAGCGCTTACAGAAAAAACAGTTCTTAGGTTGTATGACCCTGAGAAACCCCTTAAGATTTAATCAGTTGCATCACAGAGTGGGTTAGGAGCTGTTTTACTGCAGAAGTACAATGACTGGCAACCAGTAGCATACGCATCACGCTCCATGACAGATGCAGAAAAACGATACACACAAATTGAAAAGGCACTACTCAGCATCACATATGCCTATGAAAGGTTTCATCAGTTTGTGTCAGGACAGTTGATCACTGTAGAAACTGACCACAAGCCTTTGATTGCATTGTTCAAAAAGCACTCAATGACTGTCCTTTGAGAATTCAAAGAATGATGATCCGACTGCAACGCTACGCTCTAAATGTTGTATACACACCAGGCAAACTAATGTACATGGCTGACACACTGTCAAGAGCAACTGATCCAAAAGAACCAGTAAACACCAAAATGGACAATGACATGAATGCCTATATTGATATGATCACAAGTGCACTGCCTGTAGCAGATGCAAAGATGGAGCTGATAAAACATGAAACAGACACTGATGACACATTGTCAAGACTAAAACATGCCATAATAAATGGTTGGCCCAGCATGAAGCAAGACTGCATGCCTGATGTTGCAGAGTACTGGAACTGCAGAGCAGAACTCTTTGTAGTGGAGCACATCATCTACAAGGGAAGCAAAATAGTCATCCCAAAAGTCTGAGAAAAGAAATGCTAAAGAAAATTCACAAACGTCATCTCGGGATTGAGAAATGTAAGAAAAGAGCATGTGAGGTGATGTATTTATTGGCTGAGGATTAACCAAGATGAAACAAATGAAGTGTCAAAATGCACTATTTGCCTGAAATATAGAGCAAACAATCCTGCAGAGCCACTGAAACCACACCCAGTCCCAGCAAGGCCGTATCAGAAGGTTGGTGCTGACTTGTTTGTTTGTGGGGGAAAAGACTACATTGTTGTTACAGATTATTATTCTCTGTACCCAGAAGTCTTTAAACTACAAACTACAACAGCAGAAGCTGTGGTAACTTCTATGAAAGCCATATTCTCCCGACATGGTGCATCTAATGAAGTATTCACAGATAATGGCCCACAGTTTGCCAATGCAACATTCAGACACTTTGCTGAGGAATGGAACTTTGTACATACTACATCAAGCCCACATTATCCACAGTCTAACAGCCTAGTGGAAAAGTCATTGCAGATTGTAAAAAGGCTGATGTACAAAGCAAAGGATTGTGGAGTTGATTTCTACCAGAGCCTGCTGGTGTACCGCACAACTCCTCTGGAATGTGGTATTTTACCTGCACAACTTCTTATGGGATGGCGTTTGAAGTCAAATCTACCCATTCAGGAGAATCTGCTGAAAATCAAGGAAGGGGAAACAATTAAAGAACTCAAAGAACAGCTAAAAGAAAAACAAAGCTTCTATTATGACAGAGGAACACAGAGCCTAACTAAGCTACATGCTGGTGACCAAGTGGGACTTAAGAACAAAACAAACACATGGGCACAGAAAGCAACTGTTCTCAGTGAGGTCCAGCTAAGGTCATACACAGTTCAAACAGAACATAGTGTAGTTCCGAGATGTAATCGTCATGACCTTCTTATGGAACAGACAACAGAAAGTACAAGAACTGATATTGCTGAACAACCTGAGAGAACATCCGAGACTTCATCACTGGAAGCCATACCACAGGTTCTAGAGCATGTTATTAGAAAGTCTTCAAGACATGTTAAACCACCTGCAAGACTTATTGAGCAGATTTGAGAACTTATTCTTTAGTTTATTGTTGTGTAATGCCATGCTTGCAGAATCATTAAGTTTACTAGAGACATACTAGAGATGTGTACTTAAGTTAAGTTTACTTAGGTTGACTGTTACACACTAATGGTTACACATTTACTAAGCTGAGAGTCTGTTGAAGCTTAAATGTTCATATTGACAGTTTCAAAAATATAAACACTTTTATTTTGAGAAAGTAAGGTAGCAGCCAGAAGATGGCAGTCTATGCCATTGTATTGGTGTTAAACCAAGAGGTATAGTTTAGAGCAAGAGAACAAGACAAGCTGCTGCATGCTATGATGTCAACATGTTTTTTAGTCAGATAAAGTTTGTACTCTTCAAATAACCTGGTCTTATTACTGAAGAACCCACAATATAAACACAATACCAGGCACTTTGGGGTGAGGTGACACACCAGCTTTCAGTTACTGTACTAAGAAACACTGAATAGAATAAAACAGATTGTCCCTTAAAACATGTGGACCAAGTCTATTTGGATGAATGCCATCTGGCCCCATAAAGGGTGGTGCGGTGGGGCAGTGGTTAGCACTGCAGCAGCACAGCAACTCACCCTTGGCCATAGGATCCCTGGTTCGATCCCAGCCCCTGACCAACAGTGATCTGTGTGGAGTTTGCATGTTCTCCCCGTGTCTGTGTGGGTTTACTCCGGGAGTTCTCCGATTTCGTCCCACAGGCCAAAAACATGCAGGTTAGGTTAATTGGAGACTCTAAAGTGGCCCTAGGTGTGAATGTGTGTGTGAATGGTAAAGGGATAGCGCCGTACCGTGGCTGCTTCATCTATCCAGGTGGATGCCCTCAATTTCCCCTCTGGGGATCAATAAAGTATACAAAATACAAAATAAAAAAAAAATAATAAAAAAAAATGATGAGCGATTCCAGAACAGGTTAAAATTGTATATAAAAGCAATGTTAAAAGTAGGGCTTGATGAACACAACCAGGTATTAAGGCTAAGAGTTCTGCTGAAATAATTGTAACCTCTTCTAAAAGGAGCAAGTGGTCCAGAGATAAAAATACATCTGCCACAGTTCTTAAGAGTGGACAGAAGGCTCCTGAAGTCTGTCTTTAAGATTTCAGATGCTTCATCTGGAATGTTGTTGCATCAACATGGACAATACCAGTTTTAGCGTGGGGGTATTCATTTAATAGGTCAGGGGTAAGAACCTCAATGTCTGACACTTTAGCCCCAGGAAAAAATTTTGTAACACAGTACCTGCTTCTGACGTTCCTCATTATGGAATCACCAATTACCAGCATTGTCCGGGGGGACTTTGTCGGTGGCTTCTGTAATGGTGAATAGTTTTGCCGTTGTTGTTGTTGTTGCTGCTGTGGTGGCGAGATGCCGGTGCGGGAGTGATGCAGAGGGTTGTGCTCTCTTCTTTTTGGAGCTGGTGTAAAGTTTGGCACACCTAGGGTAGTTTTAATCCAGGGCTTGTGGGTTTGGGCTGCTGCTGAATAAGGAGGGGCGGCCATGGGAGGGAGATCAATGACCAAGTGGGGGAAATCTTCCAGGGAAAAGATGTTAAATCTGTTTTCCAATGAGAGGGGAAGGGAGGAGGCGCGGCCGGGCCTGGTTGAGCCTCAACATTTGTTGTTAGGCCCGACCATGGTTCAGGGCATGCACTGAGGCTGAGAAGAACCACCCGGGGCTTTAGGTTTAGCTCCGAGCTGAAGCCAGTGTTTAGTGCTGCAGTGCTAGACAGCTGAGGTGACTGGAGCAGGGGTGGAGGTAGCTGGCAATATGTTAGTTTCACCCAGGTAAGTAGCTGTCTCTGCTAACTGCGAGTCCATCGCTGGCGCCGATGTCTGTCCAAAAATGATGCGTGTCCAAATGATTTTCAGCCTCCTGAATTTTATATAGGTTAGAGAGTCCCAGTTCCAACTCAGAAACCTTCTTAGAGAGGGAAACACAGCTGTCACAGGTCGGAGAGGGAGCCATGGCTTTACAGACCAGGGGTGGCTAACCCGAACAAACAGGTTAGCTTAACCTGGTTTGTTGACCGAAAAAGATCAGGTGGCAAGAATCCTCGGTCCAGCAAAATTATAAGTGGGTAAAAATCATCAAGAAAGATGATGCAGAGGTTAAAAATAATAAAACAAACAAACAGCTTTTTAACTGTAACATTTCTAACAGCAAATTCCGAATTGTCTGACAGCATCTGACAGCGACACTACAATACTTCAGTTTTAACTTAGGAAGAACTCAAATCTGTATTTGTGAAGTAGCTCTCTTTTTTATTCACAGCTGAGCTTTCATGCATCTTACCATGTTTAGATGATCACTAATCAGTACCTCCTTAAGTAGACTGAGGTGTTCGTGTATGTATATATTCTCAAAAATCATACTGAAGCATTTGGGGCAATCACTTACACATGTTGGGGTTTTTTTGTTTTTTTTTTTTAAATGGTAGCAGTAGGATTTGTTTGACGTTCAGGTTCAGGTTCAGGTTACTTTATTTGTACCCGTAGGTAGATTTGTTTTGCAGTCAGGTGACATCCTTTTAGACCAACACAATTACATTCAACATGAACACAAACACAGGCACACATGAAGCTGACTATAAACACGATAAAAGTACTCAAGGCCCCATCAATCAGAAAACAAGACAAAGCGATAAGAGAAAAAACAAAGAAGAGATAAGATAGAAGAGTCATAGTAAAAAAGTTAAAAGCTAAATCAAAGAGATTAAAAACTCAATAAAAGTCTAAAGCCCAATAAAAGATTTAAAACTCAAATAAAAAACCTAAAAAAGTAAATATAAAATAAAAATTCATAAATAGATAACTAGATTATGTGCAATATATTGTTACATCTTGTTCAGCTCTTTAACAGCAGCAGGAACAAAGCTGTTTTTGTAGCGCTGGGTTTTACATTTCGGGACAACAAACCTCCGTCTGGAGGGAAGAAGCTGAAAGTGGCAGTGCAAAGGGTGGGAGTCATCATTTAAAATGGAGGTAGCAATCCTCTGTACCTGTCTGGTGTACAGGGATGTCAGGCTCAGCTGTGACTCACCAAGCAAACGACTGGACCATCTAACTACTTGGTCTAAGGATTTCCTCTGCTTCAGTTTTATCTGGCCAAGCCATGACATTAAAGAAAAGGATAAAACAGATTCAATAAAAGCCCGATAAAACATTTTCGTTATGGTTCGGTCAATATGAAACTGTGTGAGTTTCCTTAAACAATGTAAATGTTGCTGACCCTTTTTGCACACCCTTTTACAGTTCTCTTCAAAGTTTAAATTACTATCAATGATCGTCCCAAGATATCTGTAAGACTGCACACATTCAGTGGTCTGGCCTTTTAGTAAAGTGACTTTGTGCCTGGGAGTTTTCCTCCTAAAGTCAATAATATCTTTAGTTTTTGTCGTATTCAGCTGCAGGTAGGAATCCTCACACCAGTGAACAAAATCATCAACTACTGGGCCGTGGCCACTCTCACCATCCTGAAGGAGACTGACAATAACTGAATCATCAGCATACTTTATAATGTGTCTGTTGTCATGTTTGCTCTGACACATGTTTGTGTACAGGATGAAGAGTAGTGGTGACAACACACACCCCTGAGGAGAGCCAGTAGAAGAACACTTTTGGTCAGACAATGTACTGTTGACCCTTACTCTCTGTGTCCTGTTGGTTAAAAAATCCAGAATCCAACCCACCAGATTATTACTCAAATCAAATTGTTGTAGGAGCCTTTCAACTAAAATGTGAGGTTGGATTGTATTAAAAGCAGAAGAAAAGTCCACAAATAAAAGCCTGGCATGTGTCCCATTAAAATCCAGATGTTTTAAAAGCATGTTAAGCAGAGTGACGGTAGCATCCTCCACTCCTCTGTGAGGAGTGACTTTATTGTAAATGGGTTAAAAAGTTAAATATTTATACTATATAATGTGACTGACTCTTTGTTGTTCTTTCCCTATTTAACACCGGTGTTGCATAGGTTTTGATCTGTGGAAAGACAGGCACACTTACACACTGCATCTAGTCACAGCTCAAGCAAGGTCATTTCTGCATGTTCCCCTCTGTCAAAAGTGGTATTAGAATTTGTTCAGGAAAACGCACAACAGCCTGTTTCCTGTAAATACAGTGTTGGGAGTAATGCGTTACTGTAACGCCACTACTTCTGCAGTAACATGGTGCGTAACGAAATTACTGTTTAAAAATCCAGTAATGCGTTGCAGTTACTGAAATTTGATCAGATGCATTACTCACCTTACTTGTTTTATTAATATGGATAGATATTTTAGCGCAAACAAATATAAAGCGGGGGCAGCGCAGTGGCGGAGTGGTTAGCACTGCGGCAGCACAGCAAGTCACCCTTGGCCGGGGGATCCTGGGTTCAATCCCAGCCCCCGACCAACAGTGATCTGTGAAGAGTTTGCATGTTCTCCCTGTGTCTGCGTGGGTTTACTCCGGGATTTCTCCGGTTTCCTCCCACATGCCAAAAACATGCAAGTTAGGTTAATTGGCATCAAAACTGGGGATTCTAAATTGTCCTTAGGTATGACTGTGAGAGCGAATGGTTGTCTGTCTCTCTGTGTTGGCCCTGCGATGGACTGGCGATCTGTCCAGGGTGTACCCTGCCTCTCGCCCAAAGATGCTGGGATAGGCTCCAGCACCCCCGCGACCCGAAAAGGATTAAGCGGAAGAAGATGGATGGATGGATGGAAATATAAACTGATCCCACCGCAGTGCAGCTGTCAGTCTCCTCTGCCGGTCTTGCACCGAGAATAAGCGACTTTTGCATCTTGGCTCATGCAAAGCATCATGGGACTCTGAAACGACCATGGGGAATGTATATAATGTGAATGGCGGCGGATATGTACACACGCTGGTCCCGAAGTTACACGCATGTATGCTGCAAGTTAGCTTTTTCCACCGCTCTAGATGATACATGCCATTCTCACACTTCACTACGGCACAATGTGCACCTGGCATAACAGAGATTTAAAGCTTAAAGCAGACTTTACATGGCAATTGTTCAGGTGTGACAGTACTGTTTGTATACAAAAACAAGCCGGCTACCGGAATGTTTGGTAGTCGTGAACTTTGAACTCACATAGTCCGCACATGCGCACTCGTAATGCGAAAGTTGCTTATTGTCAGTTTCCTGTCCTGCTCACACCCAGTGGGGACAAAAACGCGATGGCGGAGACGACTTTTATGGAGCCCTGATCACCTGTTGTCCCAGCTGTGAGTAGCCCCCAACACCTCCTACTTCTGCAGTTAAACATGAGTTATTTTTTGAGCAAGAAGTTGCATTTAATGTCCGCAGTTGTGTAAATGTGTAAGCTGTGTAAATAACTGTGCAAGTTTTCTTACGCACAGAGAAAGTGACTGTGATTTGTTGCAGTAAGCTTTGTCTAAGCGGTGAGCTTTCATTTATCTGTGCTATCTGTTTAATTTTATCTCATTCACTTACATGCTGTTGTGATCTGCAACTGTTTCGTGGAAGTAAATCCTCTAAATATGTGTTTTTAACGTGCTGGTCCAGGGGTGTCAAACTTATGGCTCGTGGGCCAAAAATGGCCTACCAGGGGAATTTTGCCTGTAAATTTACAGCTTTATTTCTAGTAAATTTCTGACTTTCTACTGATTACAATAGTTTGTGTAAATCTGAGACATTTTTTCTCTGTAACATGAGACTTTTTTTCTCGTCAGTTTTCTTTTTCTTTTTTTTCTGATAACAAGGGACCCTTGATCTTGTTATGTGTGCAAGAGGATTTAAGTATGCGTTTAAAAGTAACGTGAAAGTTACTTTTCCAAGTAACTAGTTACTTTAATCATGCAGTAACTCAAAAGTAACTCAGCTACTTTTGAAAAGAAGTAACTAGTAATTGTAACTAGTTACTGTTTTTTAGTAACTTGCCCAACACTGCTAGTCTATATGAAGAGCAGCAAATCATCTGGTACTTTTATGTACAGGCGCATGACTATGACAAATGGTCTGTTGTGGCGCTCAAAATTTGAATTGTGTTGCTTTTAGTCTATGCATATCAATCATAAAAAAGTACTACTAGTAATTATAGTTATCAACTAGTCTATATAAGCCTATGATGACATAGTGAGAACCACCTGGGGGTGCCACCGTGACAATAGCATGAAGGAATTTCAGGAGTTGAGTTTTGGCTTTTGATTTTGATGTGCCACCCCAAGATTTTCAGTGCCCCCCCCCCCCCGAAAAATTTCTGGAGGGGCCCCTACTTACCATTTTATGATGTCCTGGAGTGAACCCAGAAGAGTCAAAATGGTTTCTTGGAGAGAACAATGAGATACAGGCTGTGTGTGTGTTTTTTTGTTTTTTTTTTATTAAGAAGTGAATATTTTTTATATTTTTCTGATAATCATGTGATCAACAGATGCATTTCAGAAGGTTAAAACCTACAAACACACCATTTTTCAGTCAATGACCCCTTTAAAGTCCAGATTCATATATTTATAGCTAAGATGTATTAGATCTTAACCAGAGGGGCAAAGAAGACCTTTATCTGAGCCACAGCATGCTGAAAGTTGTTTTTTACTCTGTCAATGTTCAATAGGGTTTTGAAGCTGCTTTAATCAGGTTTTAGAAGATTATTTTCCTTTTAATTCTCATTGTCAGACATCAGCCAAACATTAACTATGCACACTTGCATGGAAAAAAAATAAAAGGCTGGGGCTTAGTCTGAGCAGAATCTAATCTCCTTTTGAATCTCACTTGATTATCTTGACACTTTGCAGCTTTTGCTAAAGATGAAGTTTGACAGTGTGCTGGCAGAAGTGAATGGATTTGGAAGATTCCAAAAGAGAAACATCCTGCTGTTGGTACTGCCTCGCATGACTTTACCATTTCACTTCCTGCTGAATAATTTTATTGCAGCTATTCCACCTCACCACTGTGACATCAGCTCTCTGGATGATGATGGTCTTTTTGGAAATCTATCCCTGAAAGACAGACTCCATGTTAGTGTGCCTATGCAGGAGGATGGGACTCTAAGTGCTTGTCAAATGTTTGCAGAGCCCCAGTATCAGCTGCTGTTTAACTCTTCCAACTCAACAAACCAACCAACAGTGCCGTGTCAGGATGGATGGATATATGATACCTCCACCTTCAAGTCCACTGTGGTCACAGAGGTAAAGTTCTGAGTTATTTATTTATTTACAGAGCATTATTAAATATCAGTTGCTGATTTAGTTTTCATTTTTGTCTGCTTTTGTATTTCTCTCACAGTGGGATCTGGTGTGTGATAAGAGACACATGAACAGAGCCACAGCCACCATCTTCTTCATGGGTGTCATGACAGGAGCTGCAGTATTTGGCTATCTCAGTGACAGGTTTTCATATCTTCATGCTCTAAAATTACATATAAATCCACAGCATGATGATAATTACAGTATGTACAGTGCATCCAGAAAGTATTCACAGCGCTTCACTTTTTCCACATTTTGTTATGTTACAGCCTTATTCCAAAAGGGATTAAATTCATTTTTTCCCTCAAAATTCTACACACAATACCCCATAATGACAATGTGAAAAAAATTGAGGTTTTTACAAATTTATTAAAAATAAAAAACTAAGAATTCACATGTATATAAGTAGTCACAGCCTTTGCCATGAAGCTCAAAATTGAGCTCAGGTGCATCCTGTCGCCACTGATCATCCTTGAGATGTTTCTGCAGCTTAATTGGAGTCCACCTGTGGTAAATTCTGTTGATTGGACATGATTTAGAAAGGCACACATCTGTCTATATAAGGTCATACAGTTGACAGTGCATGTCAGAGCACAAACCATGCAAGAAGTCAGAGGAATTGTCTGTAGACTTCCGAGACAGGATTGTCTTGAGGCACAAATCTGGGGAAGGGAACAGAAAAATTTCTGTTTTGAAGGTCCTTATGAGCACAGTGGCCTCCATCATCCATAAATGGGAGAAGTTCAGAATCACCAGGACTCTTCCTAGAGCTGGCCGGCTGTCTAAACTGAGTGATCGGGGGAGAAGGGCCTTCGTCAGGAAGGTGACCAAGAACCCAATGGTCACTCTGTCAGAGCTCCAGCATTGCTCTGTGGAGAGAGGAGAACCTTCCAGAAGGACAACCATCTATGCAGCAATCCACCAATCAGGCCTGTGTGGTAGAGTGGCCAGAAGGAAACAACTTCTTAGAAAAAGGCACATGGCAGCCTGCCTGGAGTTTGCCAAAAAAGTCAGCTGAAGGACTCTCGGGCCATGAGAAACAAAATTCTCTGGTCTGATGAGACAAAGGTCAAACTCTTTGGCATAAATGCCAGGTGTCATGTTTGGAGGAAACCAGGCACCGCTCATAACCATGCCAATGGTGGTGGCAGCATCATGCTGTGGGGATATTTTTCAGTGGCAGGAACTGGGAGACTAGTCAGGATAGAGGGAAAGATGAATGCAGCAATGTCCAGAGATATCCTGGATGAAAACCTGCTCCAGAGCGCTCTTGACCTCAGACTGGGGCAATGGTTCATCTTTAAACAGGACAACGACCCTAAGCACACAGCCAGTATATCGAAGGAGTGGCTTCAGGACAACTCTGTGAATGTCCTTGAGTGGCCCAGCCAGACCCCAGACTTGAATCCAATTGAACATCTCTGGACAGATCTGAAAATCGCTGTGCACCGACACTTCCCATCCAACCTGATGGAGCTTGAGAGGTGCTGCAAAGAGGAATGGGTGAAACTGCCCAAAGATAGGTGTGCCAAGCCTGTGGCATCATATTCAAGAAAAAATTGAGGCTGTAATTGCTGCCTAAGGTGCATCAACAAAGTATTGAGCAAAGGCTGTGAATACTTATGTACATGTGATTTCTTAGTTGTTGTTTTTTTTTTAATTTTTTAATAAATTTGTAAAAATCTCAAAACTTTTTTCATATTGCCATTATGGAGTATTGTGTGTAGAATTTTGATGGAAAAAAAATGAACTTAATCCCTTTTGGAATAAGGCTGTGACATAACAAAATGTGGAAAAAGTGAAACACTGTGAATACTTTCCGGATGCACTGTATAACACACTGTACACAGCTTGAATATAAAATAAATTTCTTTGTCAGTGCTCATACCAATAACAGTTTTTTGGGGTTTTTTTTCAGGTTTGGACGGAGAAGAATGATTCTGCTGTCCTACGTCATGACAGCCCTTTTTGGTTTTGCAAGTGCTTTCTCGTATGATTTTTCTGTATTTGTGGCCATGAGGTTTTTCACTGGATTAGGAATATCGGGAATAAGCATCATCTCCACTGTACTTTGTACGTTGTCTTGCAAAGAGAACAATCTAACTTGCACAGTCAAATTTGAAGATATTTTTTCTTTATCTTCTCTTTTTCAATCACTGTTTGCAAATGATTATTCAGAAATATCATAGATTATTATCTATTTATTAGATAGTCTTTTCCATGTTTACTCAGTCCAAAAATATTGACTTTTAACTTGTGGGCATCCATCAGTCTCGGGAGACTATGGAGTTGCGCTCTGAGTGGTTTTGATGCAGCGTCGGTGTTGGGTGTGACTGAAAAGTCCGATGCGGGAGTGGCAATCCTTGCTGCACTGGCCACAGGTGAAGTCCGTTACTGGTCGGTCTGCCTGACCTCGGGGCTTTCTCCTCTGTCGCTTCGCCTCAGCTTGCTAATAGCTCAGGGGCTAATAGGCTACCTTTAGTACCCCTTCCATCTACATGACAGACAACTATGGGGGCCAATAATAGATCAGGGGGTGGGTCTCAAGGATGGCGGTGTGTTGGCAGAAAGGCCTGTCCAGCCTTTCTGGCTGGACAGGCCTTTCTGCACAATCTGCCTCCAGGCCATCCGGTCTGAGGCTACAGCCTCCCACGTGGTGAGGTCAACATCCATGGCCATCAAGTCCCTTTTGCAGACATCTTTGTAACGCAGTTGGGGTCTGCCTGATGGGCGTTTGCTCTGGGCCAGGACACCGTAGAGGAGATCCTTGGGGATCCTGCCATCATCCATGCGTATCACATGCCCCAGCCTGCGCATGCGTCTCTGCTTCAGCAGTGTGTACATGCTGGGGATTCCAATTCTCTCCAGAACGCTGCTGTTTGTGACTTTGTCCTGCCAGGTGATGTGCAGGATGCGACGGAGACAGCGCATGTGAAATGCGTTGAGCTTCTTTTCCTGTCGGGCTTGCAGGGTCCAGGAATCGCTGCCATATAGGAGGGTGCTGAGGACGCAAGCTCTGTAGACCTGGATTTTGGTGTGCTCTGACAGCTTGCCATTGGTCCACGCTCTCTTTGTCAGTCTGGACATGGTCGTAGCTGCTTTACCTATGCGCTTATTGAGCTCCGTGTCAAGAGAGAGGGAGTCATTGATGGTGGATCCCAAGTACACAAAGTCATGGACAACATCTAGTTCATGATCGAAGATACTGATGCTGGGTGGAGAATCCACACCTTGTCCCATGACCTGTGTTTTCTTCAGGCTGTTGGTGAGTCCGAAGTCGCGACAAGCCTCGCTGAAACGAGTCATGAGCTGCTGAAGGTCCTCGGCTGAGTGGGCGGTGATTGCTGCATCATCTGCAAAGAGATAGTCACGCAGACATTTTAGCTGGACCTTGGACTTTGCTCTTAGTCTGGAGAGGTTGAAGAGCTTTCCAGCCAATCTGGTTCTAAGGTAGATGCCCTCTTTGGCAGAACCAAAGGCATGTTTCAGCATGACAGCAAAGAAGATTCCGAACAGAGTCGGTGCGAGAACGCATCCCTGTTTCACTCCGCTTCTAATATCAAAAGCGGATGAAGTTGAGCTGTCAAAGATGACTGTGCCCTTCATGTCATCGTGAAATGATCGAATGATACTGAGCAACTTGGGCGGACATCCGATCTTGGGGAGGATTTTGAAGAGGCCATCCCTACTGACAAGGTCGAAAGCCTTCGTTAGGTCAATGAAGGCTATGAAGAGTGGCTGCCTCTGTTCCCTGCATTTCTCCTGCAGCTGTCTGAGAGAGAACACCATGTCAATTGTAGACCTGTTGGCTTGGAACCCGCACTGCGATTCAGGGTAGACTCTCTCTGCCAGAACTTGAAGCCTCTTGAGGGTAACACGAGCGAACAGCTTCCCAACGATGCTGAGGAGAGAAATGCCACGGTAGTTATTGCAGTCACTCCTGTCACCTTTGTTCTTATATAGTGTGACGATGTTGGCATCCCTCATATCCTGCGGCACTTCGCCTTCTCTCCAGCACAGACAGAGGATTTCATGCAGCTCCGTGATCAATGACCCTTTGCAGCACTTCAGGACCTTGGCAGGGATGCCGTCCTTCCCGGGGGCTTTGCCGGTGGAAAGGGAGTCAAGGGCCTCACTCAGTTCATCGATGGTCGGTTCTCCATCAAACTCCCCCAGTACAGGCATACACTCGATGGCATTCAGGGCATCGTCAGTGACTATGTTCTCCCTGGCATACAGCTCAGAGTAGTGCTCTACCCAGTGCTCCATCTGTTGTGTCCAATCCTGGATTACCTCCCCTGTGGCAGACTTTAAAGGAGCGATTTTCTTCTGTATAGGGCCCAAGGCCAGCTTGATTCCATCGTACATCCCCTTGACATTGCCTGTATCTGCAGCCAGCTGTATCTGGGAGCAGAGCTGAAGCCAGTAGTCGTTGGCGCATCACCTGGCACGCTGCTGGACTTTGCTACGGGCAGCCCGGAGGACTTGCAGGTTGCGTTCGCTGGGGCAGGCTTTATAAGCTACCAAGGGGTTCTGTTTCTCTACGATTACTGGGATCATTTCATCGAAGTGACCCTCAAACCAGTCTGCTGACCTGCTGGTTTTCTTGCCAAAGGTGGTCATGGCAGCCTTGTACACGGCATCCCTGAAGTGCTGCCACCTTTCTTGGGCACTAGCGTCGGAACGGCCTGGAAGAGATTCCTCGAGCGCGCGTGCAAATTCCTCCACTTTCTCCTGGTCAATCGTCTTACTTGTATCGATGCGAGGCCTGCCTTCCCTTATCATGCGGTGCACTTTCTTTGCTCGAAGTTTGACCTTGCTACATACTAGGGAGTGATCTGTATCACAGTCAGCACTCTGGTAGCTTTGTGTGATCTGGACGCTGGGTAGACAGCTGCGTCTGGTGAGAATCAAATCAAGCTGGTGCCAGTGCTTGGGCCTTGGATGTCTCCAGGAGACTCTGTGTTGGGGCTTCGTGTTAAAGAATGTATTTGTGATGCAGAGACCGTGGTGGCAACAGAGTTCCAGTAGGCGTTGTCCATTTTCGTTCATCCTTCCTGTGCCGATCTGGCCCAAACAAATAGGCCAAGAGTTGTAATCGGCACCAACTCTAGCATTAAAGTCACCGAGGATGAACAATGGCTCCTGTTTTGGGATTTTCTCTATGGCGGTACTGAGGACATCGTAGAATTTGTCTTTAGCTTCCGCCATGGACGTCAGTGTTGGTGCGTAGGCACTGATTAAACTGACTGTCCCCTCTGAGGAGTGAAGCTGAAGGGACAGAATGTGTTCGCTTCCCTCTGTGGGTGGAATAATGGATCCCAGGAGGGTGTTCCTAACCGCAAATCCAACTCCATGTTCCCTGGTCTCGTCAGGTGGTTTCCCCTGCCAGAAAAAGGAGAAGTCCCTCTCTCTCACAGATCCTGACCCTGCGAGCCTGGTCTCTTGGAGAGCGACGATGTCCATCTGCAGTCTGCTCAGTTCCATGTCGATGACTGCTGTCTTGCGAGCATCGCTGATTTCCTGAAGATCGTCAGAGAAACCTGGTGTCATTGTTCTGACATTCCATGTGCCCATCTTTAGGGCGGGTGTTTTCTTCTTTCTGTTCTTGTTGCTTGGTGCAAGGTTATCGAACCGCTTGTCGGTTTTCACCCTAGACCCCACGCACCCAGTGAGGTTAACGGTCCATGGCGAGGCAGCACCTTATTGGCTGGGGGCTGCCCAGCTTAAGGCAGGCGGTAGATGCCCAATAGAGCACGATGGCCCCTCCCACCATCGGAAGCAGCCCCTGGCGTCGACCTCTACGCCAATTGAGCGGAGACTTATAACTGGTAGACTGCTGCTTCCCGTGTTGTATCGACACTGCGTAGCGAAGCTGGAGTGTCCTCTCCATTGCACAAAGCCTGGGTAAATTGATAAGGAGGAGAAGCTGTTACCCATGCAGCAGGTCCCCCCTCTCCACGTCGCTGAAATGATCCAATGGAAAGGCAAAAGCCAGTACACTTGGTTCCAGTGCTGCCACAGGAGCTGCCAGAGCGACGTTGTAGACACCGACGAACTGCCTTCGGGGCACCGACTCTGGATTTTTCCTCAGGGTTGACTCCCGAAGCCTTTCCCATAAGCAGGTATACCACAAGGCAGTGGAGGTTTGAAATCAGGGTTTTCCTTCCCCTAGGTGAGCTGCCTTCCCGTCTGTCGAGCCCCACCTACCCGAAGCAATCTGGTTTTAAGGCACTAGAAACCCGACCTGACTTTTAACTAATACTTCTTAAAAAATCACAATGAGGAAAATGTTCTTAGATTACAAAACTGCTCTTCTTAATGGCATTTTTTGTATATTAACTTCATATCCCTCCTTCCAGGTATAGAATGGGTGGACATCAAGCATCGTACAGCAGTGGGTGTTTTAATGAGCGTGGACTGGAGTGTGTGTACGTCTCTTCTACCTATTGTGGCCTATTTTGTGAATGACTGGAGGTATCTGATGGCTACCGTAACCTCTCCACTCGTCATTGCTATGATCTGTTGGCGGTAAGGAGACATGAATTTCAGCCTCCAACCACAACAGTTGTTTCAGTGTCTTGTGTGGAGCTTGTGTGGAGCTGGAGATTAAAACTATTTTAAAGGGGTCATTCACTGCACTTTTTCCACATTTAAACAGCTCACACATGACTTAATGAAGTGTTTTTGACATATTTTGTTCACATTTTCTTTAATTTTTTAATTATTGAGGCAAATTTGTTTTGTATTTTCCATGGCTTTCTTGAATCACTGATTTAAAGCCTATTACTTTAAGAAATATCCTTTATCTATTCAACTCCACCATCCCTCTTACATCAGTTAGTCATTAGATGACTAGCTTCTAGCCTCCTTCTAGCTCAGATGAGCAGCACTGGTTCATTGATCCACAATCAGTGGTGCATGTCGCATCACTCCAGCCCATCTCCCAGTAATTTTGCTGTTATTCCAAAACAAATCGCTACCACTGCGTGTCGGGCGGACCACTGATTGCCACAACCGACCTGGCCCAGACAAGAGACTGCTGGCTGAGGACAAGCTTGCCGAGCTGCCAAGCCACGAGATCTCAAAAGGCAGTGTCTTGCTCTGCAGGACTCCGCTCTGCTCCCACAGCCAGCTGGGAGAACGCCCCGTCACGAGGTGGCTCCCCTACTCTGCCCGCGAGAGTGGAGCAGAGTCATGTGGAGACCTGGAGGATGGTGGGGGAGCTGGCCGTGAGAACCAGCAACCAGTAGCCTCAGGTCGGTTGGTTGCTGCGACCGGTGTGCCGGTGCTGGCGATTTGCTGTGGAATCAGGGTGAAATTATTGGGAGATGGACCAGAGTTACATGAGATATGTTGTCGACTGTGGATTGGTGAACCAGGTGGTAACAGGGGTGGCTATTAGGGTGACTAAATCTGAAGAAAATAACAACATAAGCCTTGCTTGGTGCAAGCCTCCTGGTACCAGTGTTCACTGGGGGGCTAATAGCTCAGGGGCTAATAGGCTACCTTTAGTACCCCTTCCATCTACATGACAGACAACTATGGGGGCCAATAATAGATCAGGGGGTGGGTCTCAAGGATGGCGGTGTGTTGGCTTTGTGAAATCATGATGTATACGATTTACATGGAAGAATCAAAAGTGTTTATGGGAAAGAAAAACTACATAAATGCTGTGTGTTTTTTTAAGAGAATTGACTGTTTTGATATTTTTTGGATAATTACATAACCAGCAGACACATTTCAGACAGTGAAAACCTACAAACACACTATTTTTCAGTCAATAACCCCTTTAAAAACATGCCATTTTCCAAACTAACCTTTGTAATAGGTGGCTCCCTGAGTCAGCCAGATGGCTGATAAGCAATGGAAAGGTGCACAGTGCTCATTTTTACTTGACCAAGTGTGCAGAACTCAATCGCAGAAAGGAGTTCATGGCTGAATTAACTCCTGAGGTACGTAATTTTGCATCAAGTGCCAGTCTATGGTCAGTCATTCAAAACACACCTACATGTTCCTCTGAACAAAGTTTCCTTTCACTACACAGATGCTGTCTAAAGTGATAGTTGTAGAAAATGAGAACAGAAAATATTCCTATTTGGACCTTTGGAAGACTCCCAGGATGAGACGACTGGCTCTACTTACTGGCATTACATGGTAATAGTTTTGTTTACAATACATTTTTACCCATGACTTAAAGAAAAAATATGCCAATTTGACAGCAAGTTCATCAATTAATCAATTAATATTTAAAACGATATTGCGCTTATACGACCGTATGAACTGTCTTGAAGCCTGTGATGTAACCACATTTCATGGCTTTATTGCTGTCTGTGTTTACTTTCCCATCATTCTCGAAACTTGCATATTTTTAAGTGTTTAAGGTTAGGGTAATGCATCAGGTTAGGAAAATCTGAGGATCTATTTTACCTCAACCGTCTACCGTGACACTTTATTTTATCACTTACCTGACCATGAGAGATCAGTTCATGTCAGAATAGACAACACAGGTTGTAATACCCTGATAGGTAACATTCTCCAATTTGAGCATGAAAAAGACCAGGATTAGCTAAAATAGTGACCTGTACTCAATTACTGTTGAGTATACTCAGTAGGACAAGTGCAGGAAAATGTGCAGCTGCAAGGAAACGCACAGCAGACCATTACTGTGGTTATACATAGGGCCTAATTTACTAAGATACCAAATACCAAATTACATGCACGACCATTAAAACTGTGTGTTTGCTTAATGGGCATTTTGCATGTATGATTGTGCAATTAAGAACAAACACAAACAGGAGGCAAAGGCCTTAATTAAATGGCGAATTAATGTGTTTCACTGCATGTTTCTGCATTGGAGACTGACCCCCAAACACAAGGAAATTCAGTCCAGGGAAATTAAAGGTGTACATGAAACAGGCTACTAATAACTTTAATGGGCTACAACAGCAAAATCTCAGTATTGCTAGAAGAAACATGATATTGTAAGATATGAGAGTCTCGATGCCCTGCAATATCACAACTTGTCTGGGAGCATTTTGTCCGCTGGCCCCTTTCCTGTCTCATGTGCCAATGTCTGTCAAAGGTATCCCCTCCTTCGAAATTCAATTTATGTGATTTTTTCCCTCTCATATTCCAAATATACTAATTTACTCCCTCAGAACATTCTTTCATTCATCCTTTGCCACCGTCTTGCAAGAATAACCTCAGCCATCTCTATACAAGCAAACAGCAGTTTTCAAAGGTATTAGAAATAAATGTAATTACAGATAATTCAATTTGTTCTTTAGTAAACTACATTGCTTATGTTATTTGCATATGTCCCACCAAGTAGTTTGTGAATTGAAGGAGAAATGTCACACTTTGTATATTAATTAAGGCAAAGGTGCAAAGTCTACAGAGTAATTTTGCTTATGACCAAAACAAACCCCATTGCACAGTCTTAGTAAATCAGTTTTCTCCTTTTTTGTATGTGTTTATTCACTTTGCATGTGTTCTAGTACTTTAGTACTCCTTCATAAGGTCCATACTGCTTTAAAGAAAATTTGAGCTTTTAAACATAAAATAGTACAACCTATTCAATCATAAATAGCTGTTTACTGGAATCACTGTTAACCAATAACATGTTTTCCTCCTGTTAGGTTTGGAGTGGCCTGTACTTATTATGGGATCAGCCTGAATGTAGCAGGATTCGGCTTGAACATCTATCTCACACAGTTCATCTACGGTGTAATAGAATTGCCTGCAAAGGCGTTTGTCTATTTCACCGTGAACAAAATAGGTCGAAGGTTGAGTCAGGCCGGAACTCTCATTTTGACTGGGCTGCTAATACTCTGCAATATGTTTATTCCACCAGGTAAGTTTTCTTATTCTTTTATTTAACCTTTATTTATACAGGGAAGTTCCATTGAGAATCAACCTCTCTTTTTCAAGTATGCCGTGTTCACATTCACACCTGGAAGTAGCTCAGTACAACCACAGATTAACCTGTGGTCACTGAACAGCTCCACTGGAGCAGTTGGGGTTAAGGGCCTTGCTCAAGAGCACCACAAGGGTGGGGCAAAAACTGCTGTTATCTGTCCCACCCACACCTGTAAGTCTCATGTTAGTAAAGGATTAAAGAGAAGAGCTGATACAAGTTTGCTTTAATCCATTTTTTTTTCCCACTTCAGATAAGCTGGTAAGTTTCCAGAAGTCTAAAAGCAGGGATCCCCCATTTGCTTATTTTGTAAACTTTTCAATCAATATTTCTCATTAAGGTAGTTTATATGAAGTGATGGCTGGTGATGATAATGGCTTGGGGGGGACGAAGAAGTGTAAAATATCAATTGCTTGTACACTTTGTAGAATTATGCCGAGTAACATCCTTCTGAACCGCATTGCTCAATATGTCAAACTTCATTACTTTCAAGGTACCAAGTAATGACAATTACCAACAAAACAAGAATGATTAGGATTCCCTAAACCACCTGTCTGTCTGTCTGTCTCTCTCTCTCTCTCTCTCTCTCTCTCTCGCTCTCCCACACACCTCTTGGCACCAATCCTTGTGCACCATTACGCGGCGCACGAGGGAGGGAATGAAAAACCCAGTCGCTGGAGTAGAATGTGCCATTTATTAACATAAACCACAACAAAATAACAAGTCCAGCTGACTACAAAAATACAGAGAGTTGTAAATGATGAGATTAAGGCCACCAGACATACAGGGTGCCTGCCGGATTCTCTACAGCCCAACGAAGGGAATGCCGAGTGACGCAGAGCTACTGTCGGCACAGGGATAAAGGCAAACATGAAACTCATGGTACTGGAGCGATCTGGGGCTATGCCTCTCGGATGCTCTACAGCCCGGTGAAGGGAATGCCTAGTGCCGCAGAGCTGCTGTCGACACAGGGAGAAAGGCAAACATGAAACTTACAGGACTGGAGTGATCCAGGGCTGTCCATGCAGTCTGGAGGATGAGGAAGAAAAGCAGAGTCAGCCGTAACACCAAGGGATTAACCAAACTTAAAGTGACTGGCTGAATAACATGTCGGCAGTGAGAACCCAAACGTGGAGAACTATCTGCCGCGTATGGAGGTGAATGCTCCGACAATCTCTTTTCACAAACGCAGCGAATAAATAATCCTGATGCTAATGAGGAAAGAGATTGCCGGTGTGAGGAAGCGTGGGCTGAACATAATTGAACCTGGTGTGTAAGAGAGCGTGTATGAGCATGTGAATGGGAATAAATGGAGTGTGAATGTGAGTGTGAGTGTGTGTGTGTGTGTGTGTGTGTGTGTGTGTGTGTGTGTGTGTGTGTGTGTGTGTGTGTGTACAACCATAATGAAGCACAGCTGATGGCACTTGACAGGGGCGTGCCCGAGCTGTCAGGGAGCGAAGAACCCAAACAGCTCCCTGAGGCGCCTGACGGGAAATAGGGCAAGAAATAACAATAAGTCAGAACTGGGCTTGGAACAACCAAACCCAGATTCATGACACCTCTAATACATGGGTCATTCTAGAATTGAAGGACAATTTAGGGTCCAAAAATGGTTAAGAAAAAGACCTTTCATTTTAGAATTTTTTGTTATATTACAGCCATGGACAAAATTGTTAGTACCCCTCTGTTAATGAAAGAAAAACCCACAGTGGTCACAGAAATAACTTGAATCTGACAAAAGTGGTAATAAATAAAAATTCTATGAAAATTAACCAATGAAAATCAGACAGTGCTTTTGAATTGTGGTTCAACAGAATTATTTTAAAAACAAACTCATGAAACAGGCCTGGACAAAAATGATGGTACCCTTAACTTAATATTTTGTTGCACAACCTCTTGAGGCAATCACTGCAATCAAACGATTTCTGTAACTGTCAATGAGACTTCTGCACCTCTCAGCAGGTATTTTGGTCCACTCCTCAAGTGCAGACTGCTCCAGTTGTCTCAGGTTTGAAGGGTGCCTTCGCCAGACTGCATGTTTCAGGTCCTTCCACAGATGTTCAATGGGATTTAGATCAGGGCTCATAGAAGGCCACTTTAAAATAGTCCAATGTTTCGCTCTTAGCCATTCTTGGGTGTTTTTAGCTGTGTGTTTTGGGTCATTATCCTGTTGCAAGACCCATGACCTGCGACTGAGACCAAGCTGTCTGACACTGGGCAGCACATTTCTCTCTAGAATACCTTGATAGTCTTGAGATTTCATTGTACCCTGCACAGATTCAAGACACCCTGTGCCAGATGCAGCAAAGCAGCGCCAGAACATAACAGAACCTCCTCCATGTTTCACAGTAGGGACAGTGTTCTTTTCTTGGTATGCTTCATTTTTGCGTCTGTGAACATAGAGCTGATGTGCCTTGCCAAAAAGTTCCAGTCTTGTCTCGTCTGGCCATAGGACATTCTCCCAGAAGCTTTGTGGCTTGTCAACATGCAGTTCGGCAAATTCCAGTCTGGCTTGTTTATGATTTGTTTTCAACAGTGGTGTCCTCCTTGGTCATCTCCCATGAAGTCCACATTGACTCAAACAATGACGGATGGTGCAATCTGACACTGATGTACCTTGACCTTGGAGTTCACCATGAATGTGTTTAGAGGTTGTTCTGGGCTCTTTTGTTACCATTCGTATTATCCGTCTCTTCCATTTTTCATCAAGTGTCCTCCTGCGGCCACATCCAGGGAGGTTGGCTACAGTCCCATGGATCTTAAATTTCTGAATAATATGTGCAACTGTAGTCACATTAACATCAAGCTGCTTGGAGATGGTCTTATAGCCTTTACCTTTAACATGCTTGTGTATAATTTTCTTTCTAATCTCCTGAGACAACTCTCTCCTTTGCTTCATCTGGTCCATGTTTAGTGTGATACACACCATGTCACCAAACAGCACAGTGATTACTTGTCACCCTTTAAATAGGCCGACTGACTGATTACAAGTTTGTAGATACCTGTGATGTTAATTAGAGGACACATCTTGGTTGAACATGTCCCTATGGTCACATTATTTTCAATCTTTTCTAGGGGTACCATCATTTTTGTCCAGGCCTGTTTCATGAATTTGTTTTTTAAAATAATTCTGTTGAACCACAATTCAAAAGCATTGTCTTATTTTCATTGTTTAATTTTCATAGAATTTTTATTTATTACCACTTTTGTCAAATTCAAGTTATTTCTGTGACCATTGTGGGTTTTTCTTTCATTAACAAAGGGGTACCAACAATTTTGTCCACGTGTGTATTTAAGAAAAACAAATGATAAACCATCAGAAATGATATTGGTCCAGCTCAGACATCAAAGGTACACTTTTTATGATGCAGCTTAGTCATAGTGTGCTGAATTTGATGCAAACCTGTAACCAATACTCTGGGACCTAAAAAAGTAGGTTTTATAAAATATTGTTAAATCAGTCTTTGACTGTTATGTTAAAAATAGTCATATTCATACAGTGCATCCAGAAAATATTCACAGTGCTTCACTTTTCCCACATTTTGTTATGCTACAGCCTTATTCCATAAGAGATTAAATTCATTTTTTCCTCAAAATTCTACACACAATACCCTATAATGACAACATGAAAAAAAAGTGTTTTTTTGAGATTTTTGTTAATTTATTAAAAAAAAACTAACTAAGAAATCACATGTACATAAGTATTCACAGCCTTTGCCATGAAGCTCAAACTTGAGCTCAGGTGCATCCTGTTTCCACTGATCATCCTTGAGATGTTTCTACAGCTTACTTGGAGTCCCCCTGTGGTAAATTCAGTTGATTGGACATGATTTGGAAATGCACACACCTGTCTATATAAGGTCCAGTAGCTGACGGTGCATGTCAGAGCACAAACCATGCATGAAGTCAAACGAATTGTCTGTAGATACCCGAGACAGGATAGTCTCAATGCACAAATTTGGGGAAGGGTACACAAAAATTTCTGCTGTTTTGAATGTCCCAATGAGCACAGTGGCCTCCATCATCTGTAAATGGAATAAGTTTGGAACCACCAAGACTCTTGCTAGAGCTGGCCGGCTGTCTAAACTGAGTGATTGAAGGAGAAGGGCCTTCGTCAGGGAGGTGACCAAGAACCCAATGGTCACTCTGTCAGAGCTCCAGCGTTGCTCTGTAGAGAGAGGAGAACCTTCCAGAAGGACAACCATTTCTGCAGCAATCCACCAGTCAGGCCTGTATGGTAGAGTGGTGTGACGGAAGCCACTCCTTAGTAAAAGGCACGTGGCAGCCCGCCTGGAGTTTGTCAAAAGGCACCTGAAGGACTCTCGGGCCATAAGAAACTAATGCAGCAATGTCCAGAGACATCCTGGATGAAAACCTGCTCCAGAGCGCTCTTGACCTTAGGCTGGGGCGACGGTTTATCTTTCAGCAGGACAACGACCCTAAGCACACAGCCAAGACATCAAAGGAGTGGTTCAGGACAACTCTGTGAATGTCTTTGAGTGACCCAGCCAGAGCCCAGACTTGAATCCAACTGAACATCTCTGGACAGATCTGAAAATGACTGTGCACCAACACTTCCCATCCAACCTGATGGAGCTTGAGAGGTGCTGCAAAGAGGAATGGGCAAAACTGCTCAAAGATAGGTGTTCCAAGCTTGTGGCATCAAATTCAAAAAGACTTGAGGCTGTAATTGCTGCCAAAGGTACATCGACAAAGTTTTGAGCAAAGGATGTGAATACTTATGTACATGTGATTTCTTAGTTTTTATTTTTAATAAATTTGCAGAAATTAAAAAAAAAAAAACTTTTTTCACATTGTCATTATGGGGTATTGTGTGTAAAATTCTGAGGGGAAAAAATGAATTTAATACCTTTCGGAATAAGGCTGTAACATAACACAATGTGGAAAAAGTGAAGCGCTGTGAATACTTTTCAGATACATTGTAATAACTAACCATTTAATTGTATGATAACACTTGATACAGTATTTTAAACAACTTTTGAAACTTACCTCACCCAATTTTTCAAGTCATACAAGGTGTTTTTAGTCATTTTAGTATTTATTTTAAAACTTCTGCTCAAATACACTATGCATATAATTAATCAAACTATTACAAAGAAAACAGATTAAATTATTGTGAGCTGATAAAACCATACACGATTATTTTGATGAAAACCGTTTGGTTAACAAAGTGGAAATTAGGGTATCAGGGTTGTAATTCGGGTAATTAAGAATGGGCGTGTGACGTCACTTGACTGAAAAATAGCAGGGAATTGTGGGAAAAGTGTTCTGTCTGTCTGTGCTTGTAGTGACCAATGAATGAGGTTAGGCTGCGTGTCCACCGAATGCTGTTTTTTCTGCTGTGGGCGAGTATTTTCTGTTCATTTTCTATGTAGTCCAGCTTTTAATGCGCTCAGTGCCCTTGGTGCAAAAATGCCCACAGCAGTTATGGCACTGAAAGGTGAAAAAAGTTCAACTTTCGGAGCACTGCAGCGCTCATCAGCTGCACACCTCTCACCAGCCGATCAGAATTAGCCTAAAAGTACACCATGATTAATATTTAACAGCCAAAGCTTGGAGGGATGTGCATTTTATTACCAGTTTGATGTGATTTATTCCACTGAGTGGAGCATTTCAGAAAAAAGTCTGTGAAATCCCCAGCACGCTTTGAGTGGCAGGTCAAACAGTTTCCAGGATACCGGGCACAGTACTTTTTTTAATAAGCACATGAATAGCGCTCAGAAAAACAGGTTAAGAGCATTTTTTTTACTTTCCCTGTGGACACGTAGCCTTATTCAATTGACACTGAATACGTTATTCAAACACAGGAAATGTAAATATACATATAAAGCGTCCTACAAAATCCAGGATGACACAAGAAAGTGAAAACATTTATTTCCAATGTGGTCCTTTCAATCAAATTATTATTCCTCTGAATACCACGCAACGTTAGAATGGGGAAGTTTTGCTACGTTATCAAATACAACAACTGCTCTCACGATTGGCGTGGAAAACATAGAGAACAGCGTACGCTTTTTTTAACTTCCCAACTTGGAAGAAAAGTGGAAAGAATCTGGTCTCCGAGCTAAAAAAGAGGCATGGGATGGAATGGATTGCAGCAATCAGAAGGAAAGACATCAACTCCGACAATATTCTTGCACACATGGTCATGTGTTCACGGCATTTTCATGAAGGTAAGATGTGATTTAAAAAAATGTTTAGGGGTACAGAAAAACATCCCCTCTCCAGAGCAGCTGTCTTGCGCACCGTGCACTTTGGCTGCACCTCAGCCACGGCTCTCTGTCATCTCTCAATAATGTGTAAAAACACACAGGGCAAAATCAAATTTCCCCACATCATCTCTGCTATTAGGAATTTCTCTTGCTAATCTGGAGCAGTGTTCTTTTTTTTAAATTGAAGCTTTTCGTGTTGCTGATTTTCTTTGATTTTTTTTCTTGAAGGTGTGATTACTTGTTGCCTTCATTATGCATGGATTTGATATCAGCTGGGGAGTGAAATCCATAATGTTTGGTATTGTTAAATTAAGCAGATTTTCCTCTTTTAGGTGACTATAAAAACATCACTGTCCTGATTTAGTATGTTTTCATAGCAGCTAATTATACTGGTAATTTTTTTTCGGCGCACCAGCACGATCAGCTGATTGGCTCCACCTCCTCTGGTGTTTTGACATTTTGGCATATTCATCAGAACAACACTGGAGAGCTGATGTTACAGACTGCAGTCAAAGATAAAAAATCTTTATCCTGTAGGTTGAAAATACTCAGACACATCCCCAACAGTTCCTATTATACTTTGGTGGCACATGGGGAGTGCATAATGGTATAGCATCTTAGACTAGAACAAAGAGCAGAGTTTCCCTGGGAGATAGCAGGGAGGTGTGAAGGAAGTGAATGCAGTGTGATCTTTTGTGTATCAGAAACTTCTAGGAGGATGGTAAAGGATTAAGGAAGTGAATGCAATGTGACCTTTTGTGTGTAGAAGCTTCTGAGGGAATGCCATAGTATTTAAGAGAAGAGTCTTGTCTGAGATGTCCTCTTTCTGACTATGCTTCTGTGTGAGATGTGTAATAAACTGTCTGAGTCAAATCCGCCTCGTTATTCACACACTCCACAATACAAACAATTATGTGTGTGTGTGTGTGTGTGTGTGTGTGTGTGTGTGTGTGTGTGTGTGTGTATGCTTCAGGCAGCAGCAGCGTTCTGGATTGTTTCCTGTGGACCAACGCTGCAAATACGCCATTATATGGTAGCTGTAAGTTAGAAACCTGTTCAATAAGTTACACATGGGTTCAAAGAGCGTCACTCACATGTTAGAAACAATTTTTGGGTACGCTAGACATTAATCTCAACATATTTCTGTCATGATGTGGAGCACAGTTGGGGAACCATGCTCACCCTCCTTTGTTATTCTGATATTTTTCTGTATTTCCCCACTTTAGTTTAATAGTCATTCTGGTTGGTTGGATATATTTTGTTATTTGAGTTGCCATTTGTTTCAATGTATCTAAATCTCTGTTTCTAGTTTAGTTATTATTTTGTCTTTGATTTCATATGCCCATGACCATCCAGTATTGCATTGTAATTATTATTCACCTATTTAGATTTGAGCCTGCCCTCACTTTTACCTTCAGTTTCCTTTGTGTATGTTATTAGTATTTCAGCATCTGCATTTCTTGTTTTTGTATTTTTCTGGTTCTCGCCTTATGTCATGGTCTGAGCGCCGATATTGTCCACGCTCGGGTCATGCAGTATTTTCCTCCCGTTCTGTAGCAGTGTTCCTTATGGCCTTCCCGGGCTCTTATTTTGACATCTTGGTGGGGCTTCCGGCTGTCAGAGCAGAGTTCCTCAGTGACAGCTGTTTGCCATTTCAACTGATGACATCCTCATCAGCTGATTATTCCTCTTCCCTATTTAAGGGAGCAGCTTAGGTTACTCCGGGCTGCGACCTCGCCTTTTCCAGACTGGTTTCCCTACGCCCGAAGCCAGTTCCTTTCAGCGTTAGGTTTCGCCCTCGCTATCCTTAAGTAAGTGTTGTGTCCTCGTCTCCCGTCAGTCTCCCTAGTTCTCTGTTTATCGTCGGTGTGTTCTAGTCACAGTCTTTGTGTGTTGCCCCACGTGGCTCATTATTTTGTACCTTGTTCCTTCCTTTAATAAATACGCAAATTCACTGGTTGCCTATAGTGTCTTATTAGTGGTCCGCCAGGACTGCACCATGACAGTAGGCCGCAGCCAAACGAGACGCCGGTGACCATGAGTTTGCTTAATTGGGCTTGTAGTTTTCCCCGTTCAGCGTACCAGTGTGCTGGGAGATGGCGTCGTCATGCAAGGGCTATGCCATGAGCCTGGGCTACGAGCTGGTGATGGCCCTTATCAAGATCGACGGGATCATTTCCAGTGCTCGCCATCACACCGTTCCCAGCGCCTCACACTGGTACCTGGACCTCGCTGAGGCGACTATTAACCACCATCCTCGCTACGCTGACCACCCTGAAATCCCGGCGAGGATGGCGGACATGTCTGCTCACTGGGAGAAGCTCCGTGGGCTGGAGGGAAACTCCGGAAGGAAGCCAAAGAGGAGGCATCCTTGCTTCTCACCTTGGGATCCCATTCCTGTCCCTCATCCAGTCCAGGAGTTCGCACCACCCAGGGGTCATCCCCAGCGGAGAGAGACGTCAGTCGGGATTCCCTTGGTGGATTTACAGCGGACAGCTATTACCATCCAGGACCGAGTGGCTGCAGCTCACTCTGCCTCCCATCCAACCCAGATAATGAAGCATGTGATGACGACGGTCAGGCTGGTGGAGAGGAATCCGGAACTTTATGATTACCCCGAATACGCTGACCTGCTCGCCTCTGTTTCTGCGCAGGAGCGGCATTTCCCAGATCTCCCCTTCGCCTCGCCCTCTGCCGGTAAACGTCATCTCCATGCTTATTGCAAGCCTCAGCGAGAACCCCGTCCGGATCCAGCTCCGGGTAGCCACACGAACTCTGTCTCCCAGCCAGCTGCAGCCTCTGTGTCTTGTCAGAGGGGTAAGACAGCTGCCGCCGCCTCCGGGTTGTATGTGCCTTGTCCCCGGCCCGCCTCAGCTGTTCCCCCCTCCTCCTTGACGCTCTCTCCAGCTGCTGAGAACGCCACGAGTCCTGCTCCGGCTGTGTCCGTCATCGATCCGGTGCAAGTGGCTCCTCCTTGTCTTCCCGGGGTGCCCTCCATCGCCATCCAAAGGGGAAGGGAGAAGACGAAGCCCACCGCAGCAGCTTCCATCAGCCCTCAGCGGATCAGGCAAGTGTCTTTTCATTCTTTTCCTTCACTGGGTGAATTGCCTTGTTTGATCCCTGGGGGTGGAGTCCGGGGTTCTCAGTCCCCCGAGCTTCCTCCATCTGCTGTAATCATTAATTACGATTAATTACGGATGGTGCGTCTCATTTATCTAACAATCTGGCATCTTTTTTATCCAAATTTCCAAAACCGTGACAACTCAGAGTTGGGACCAGGAAGCAGAGTCGCAGTCTTACACGCCTCTCTGCAGCTCCTCTTCATCCGCCACCCCTCAACTTAGCCCCTGTCTTCCCCATCAGAGAATCATTGTCTGCTCCCTCCAAAGTAAATAAAAATATAATATATAAGCATCCCAAAGTGATTAAGCAAAATATTGGTAAAACTCAAATTAAACATAAAGCCTCTAAATTGAATGATTTGGCCTCTGTTCCTCCTCATAATTGAAAAATTAAATGTGGTTTATTAAATATTAGGTCTCTAACTCCCAAGTCTCTGTTAGTCCATGATCTGTTAATTGATCATCAGATTGATTTAATATCCCTTACAGAGACTTGGTTAGGGCAAGAGGATTATGTTGGTTTAAATGAATGAACTCCCTCTGGTTATTTAAACTGTCAAAATCCCAGAAGTTCTGGTTGTGGAGGAGGAGTGGCAACAATTTACCATTCCAAATTACCAGTTAATGTAAAGTAAAAAACATGTTATAATTCCTTTGAGGGCCTGGTCCTCAGTATTGGGCACTTTAGCAATTTTAGGTTAAACCCAATTTTATTTGCCATAGTTTATCATCCCCCATCAACCTACTCAGAATTTTTATCGGAATTTGCTGATTTCTTAGCTTATTTAGTGATGAAATCTGATAGAATAATTATAGTAGGGGACTTTAATATACATGTGGATGTAGATGGTGACTGCCTTAATGCTGCATTTAATTCAATATTAGACTCGATTGGGTTTTCTCAGAAAGTAGGAAATTCTACTCATTACCTCCACCATACATTGGACCTTGTTCTGACATATGGCTTAGAAATAGAAAATCTTGTAGTGTCTCCTCATAACCCTGTACTGTCAGACCATTGTCTGTTAACCTTTGATTTTACTATTTCTGACTATTTATATATAAAAATATTACTACAGTAGATGCCTCTCAGATGATGCTGTTACCAAATTTATGCAGATTGTTTCCTCTATGCTATGTGTCAACACAACGGAAATAAGCTATAGACAGCTTGCTCCTTCTGTAACTGATAACATGGTAGATAGTGTTACAGCTTCTCTGCATCAGACTCTAGATGTGGTGGCCCCCTTTAAAAAGAAAAAGCCTAATCAGAGATTTCTAACTCCTTGGTTCAACGCAGAAACTCGTAGCTTAAAACAGAAGACTCGTCAATTAGAAAGAAAATGGCCCTCCACTAATTTAGATGAAATCTATTTAGCTTGGAGAAATCATCGTTTAATTTATAAAAAAAATCTCTTAGAAAAGCTAGAACGAGTTATTATTCTGCATTAATAGAAGAGAACAAGAATAATCCCAGGTTTCTTTTCAGCACTGTAGCCAGGTTGACAAAGAGTCAGGACTCTGTCAATCCTAGCATTCCCTTAGAGCTTACTAGTCAGGACTTTATGAACTTTTTCAATAATAAAATTTCATCCATCAGAGATAAAATCAATCAGATTCTTCCCACAGTTAACTTAAATACTGTAACTACTACAACTCCTTCAATTGATGTCTGTCTTGATGAGTTTACTCCAATCGACCTTTGTGAGTTAGACAAAATAGTTTCCTCATCCAAACCTTCAACTTGTCTTTTAGACCCTATTCCTACCAGGTTATTTAAAGAAGTCTTCCCTCTTATTGGTAGCTTTATTCTTCATATAATCAATTCTTCATTAACTTTAGGCCATGTACCGCAGGCTTTTAAAACAGCTGTAATTAAACCCTTACTCAAAAAGCCAATGCTAGATCCAGGAGCTTTAGCTAACTATAGACCAATCTCTAATCTCCCTTTCATTTCAAAAATCTTACAAAGAGTTGTTGATACGCAATTATTTGACCACCTGCAGGGAAATGGTTTACTTGAAGAGTTTCAATCTGGGTTTAGAATCCATCGTAGTACTGAAACAGCCTTAGCGAAGGTCACTAACGACCTCCTCATCGCATCTGATAATGGACTGGTTTCTGTACTTGTCCTTTTAGACCTTAGTGCAGCTGTTGATACTATCGATCATAATATTCTACTTGATAGATTAGAACACTATGTTGGACTTAATGGAACTTTGTTGCAGTGGTTTAGATCTTATTTATCTGATAGGTTCCAGTTTGTTCAAGTAAATAATGAGTTTTCTTTCAACTCAAAGCTTAGTCATGGAGTTCCACAGGGATCTGTGCTAGGCCCTACTCTTTTTAGTTTATATATGCTTCCATAAGGCAACATTATCAGAAAGCACTGTATACATTTTCGTTGTTATGCAGATGACACACAATTATACCTGTCAATGAAGCCAGATGATAGTAATCAATTAGCCAAGTTAGAAGCCTGTCTTAAGGAAATCAAAGCTTGGATGACTCGTAATTTCCTGCTATTAAATTCAGATAACAATGAAGTCATTCTTGTTGGTCCAAAAAACCTTAGAAATACCTTTCCAAATCAAACTTTTAGTTTGGATGCGGTTACTCTTTCTCTTAATAGCTCTGTGAAGAACCTTGGAATTATTTTTGATCAAGATCTGTCCTTCACTTCACATATTAAATTTGTTTCTAAGACTGCCTTCTATCATTTGCATAATATTGCCAAGATTAGGAGCATCTTGTCTCAGAGTGATGCTGAGAAACTGATCCACGCTTTTGTTAGCTCGAGATTAGATTATTGTAATTCTTTATTATCAGGCTGTCCTAAAACATCTTTAAAAAGTCTTCAGCTGATCCAAAATGCTGCAGCAAGAGTTTTAGCAGGTACTAGAAAGAGAGATCATATCTCTCCGGTTCTGGCCTCCCTTCATTGGCTTCCCATAGAGTTTAGAATTAAGTTTAAAATCCTTCTTCTTACTTACAAAGCTCTAAACAATCAAGCTCCTTTTTATTTAAAAGATCTGATACTACCGTATTATCCTAACAGAGCTCTACGCTCCCAAAATGCAGGATTACTTGTAATACCTAGAATCTCCAAAAGTACAATGGGAGGCAGAGCCTTCAGTTATCAAGCTCCTCTCCTGTGGAACCAGCTGCCAATCTGGATTCGGGAGTCAGACTCGATCTCTGTTTTTAAGAATAGGGCTAAAACCTACCTTTTTGATATAGCCTACAATTAGGGAGGGATCATGTGTTTCTGAACCCTCCCTTAGTTATGCTGCTAATAGGTTTAGTCAGCTGGGGGACCTCCAGCAATACACTGGGCCTCACTCCTTTCTTCATTCTCAATGAAATATTTTTTTTTGCTGGTCATTAACATCTGTTTGTTCTCTCCCATAGATTGAGTCCCCATCGTGCTGTTTGCTCTCTACATGTCTGTTCTTTTCATCTTCTCTATCCCCTCATCCCCCAGCCAGTCGCAGCAGAGGACTGCCCCTCCCTGAGCCTGGTTCTGCTGGAGGTTTCTTCCTGTTAATAGGGAGTTTTTCCTCTCCACCATCGCCGAGTGCTTGCTCACAGGGGATCGCCTGATTGCTGGGGTCTTTCTGCAACTGTGGGGGTTCCCCCTACAGTTGAAAGTGCTATGAGATGACTGTTGTTGTGAAATGGCGCTATATAAATAAAGTTGAATTGAATTGAATTAATTGTGAACCTGCTACCTGTGTGTCTCCTTCCCCTGATCATTCCCCGGTGCCAGGACTACACCACCAGACGAGGAAGGAGCCTGTGGCCCTGGAGTGCCTGGTTCCAGCCCCGCAGCCACGTCATGGGCAGAGGAGGAGGGCGGACTGCCAATTGGAGCCTACGCCGATGACTAAGCGTCCCCGGGTCTCCATGGAGGAACAGTTCAACCCAGCAGGTCAAGGATTCCCTGCCACCACGCCGTGCAGGTTTTCAGCGTGGACGTCAGCGTCAGGGAATCCCCAGATGAAGGACACCATCATGCCAGCTGCAGAGCCCGCTGCAGTCGAGTGGGAACCAGAAGTGGACCTTCAGCGTGCTGAACCCGGATCGTCGAAGTCCTGGGCGCGGTGGAGCCCGAGATCAGGCAAGTGCTCTATTTTGTCTTCCTTTCTTCTATTCTGGAGCATTTTTGCCTGCCTCTCGGGGAGACGAGCCGGGCGCAGCCGTCCGCTGCGTCCGAGCTTGTCTCGCTGGGCTCTGCCGCTGCCAGGTGATTCTGATCCCGGTTCTCTGTTCTCCTCTGAGCCTTCTCCCAGGGTCACTGGTGACGAGCCTGCTCTGGTCGTCGCCTTGGAGGTTCTGGGTTCAGGTCTGAAGGTCATCCCTGGTGCTGCACCGGCCCAGTCGGGGTCCGCCGTGGGTTGTGTTCTGGCCCATTCGGGGTCTGACGTGGGTGCAATGCGGACCCAATCGGGGTCCGTCCTGGACGCTGTTCTGGCCCAGTCGGGGTCCGTCGTGGGTGCAGCACGGTCCCACTTGGGACCCAACATGAGCGCAGCGCCAGTCCGTGCGAGGTTCAGAGAAGGAGCTGCAGATCCTCCGCCGATCAACACCAGACTGGCCCCTCATCGTTTCCCCGATCCCTTTTTCCCTCCACCTGGTGCCGCCGGGATTTCCCTTATTCGACGCGGCTCTCCCTCGCTATCCCTCTCAATAGGGAGTCCACCTCCGAGTTCTCCCCTGTGGTCCTGGTGGCTGGATGATGCGGGTCGGCCACCTGGGAAACTGCTTTGTCCGTTTGGCGTTCTGGGTCGGCCACCCGACAAACTGAACTTTTTGTTCGGCGACCTGGTCCGGCCGCCAGAGGTACTGGTTCTCCAGGTCTGGGACTGGGGTAGACCGCCCAAACTCATTCTTCTTCCCCTGCTAGCGATCTGGATGCTGGACGCAGGTAGACCACCAGAATTAATTGTTTTTTCTTGTTTTCTTTGTGCTCTGCCTGCTGTTATTCCTGTAGTCTTTTTTTCCTCCCCTGTAGTTCTGGGATGACCTTGTGTTTTGTTTCTATGATCTATATTATACTGTGTATTTCGCCGCTGTTTAGCGTGTATTTTTTTCCCTCCCTCTGTTTGGGAGATGGTCTGTGGGTGCCTTCTTTCTTGTGCCTGTGTATCATGGCCTTTAGGCATAGTATCTGTTATTTGCATCCATTGTTCTGTTTCTGTATTTTCACCTGTGCTGTATGGAGAATGTTTGTGGTTCTGTTTTTTTTTTTCCATGCTCTGTTGCACCATGTTATTTTTTCAGTATTGGCCCTTGTCATTTTTTCCCATTTTTTTTTCTTTTGATTCTTGCCCTCCTGGCCTTTCTTTTTCCCCCTCCTCTCGCCCTGGGTGGGGCCGTTGTAGCCTTCCGGTTGGGGGGAGGCTTGGCTGTTATGTCACGCCCAGAGTGCGTCGTTCAGGGGGAATACTGTCATGGTCTGAGCGCCGATATCGTCCGTGCTCGGGTCATGCAGTATTTTCCTCCCGTTCTGTAGCAGTGTTCCTTATGGCCTTCCCGGGCTCTTATTTTGACAGTGCCTCGGTGGGGCTTCCGGCTGTCAGAGCAGAGTTCCTCAGTGACAGCTGTTTGCCATTTCAGCTGATGATATCCTCATCAGCTGATTATTCCTCTTCCCTATTTAAGGGAGCAGCTTAGGTTACTTCGGGTTGCGACCTCGCCTTTTCCAGACTGGTTTCCCTACGCCCGAAGCCAGTTCCTTTCAGTGTTAGGTTCCGCCCTCGCTATCCATATGTAAGTGTTGTATCCTAGTCTCCCGTCAGTCTCCCTAGTTCTCTGTTTATCATTGGTGTGTTCTAGTCACAGTCTTTATTTATGTGTTGCCCCACGTGGCTCATTATTTTGTACCTTGTTCCTTCCTTTAATAAATACGCAAACTCACTGGTTGCCTATAGCGTCTCATTAGTGGTCCTCCAGGACTGCACCATTACACCTTATGGGTCATTTCCCCTTGTTTATATTATCTGGTCTGTTCTCATTTCATATTACTTCATGTTTATAGTCAGTCACCTTTTTGTTTTATTCTCCTGTCATCATCGGCGGTCACTCGTAGTCGAGTATGACTGTCCTCCCTCTTGGTCCTTGTGGGTCTTCAGGTGGGCATAGAGGCCAATTCTGGACTCGATTATTCTGCTGCAATGTGGGCAGGGGAATGTAATGGTGGTGGGTTTGAGTTGGTCCTGTTTGTTGGTTGCTCTCTCCTTCCTGAGTCTGCGTTTGTCTTGTATAGCATGATGGAGGTCAGCGTTGTACTGTGCGACACCCTCACGGACAATGTTTCTCCAGGTCACCCTGTTGGTTGCCATATTTTCCCAAGCTTTTAGGTCTATGTGGCACTTCTTTAGGTTTGTTTTTATGTTGTCCTTAAATCTCTTCTTCTGGCCTCCTGGAGCCCGCTTCCCTTCAGCTAGCTGGGAGTACAGGACTTGTTTTGGGAGGCAAGAGTCAGGCATTCGAATAACATGGCCAGTCCATCTGAGCTGGTTTTGGGCAATGGTGACAGTGATAGTGGGGAGGTTAGCCTCCTCCAAGACGCTGGAGTTGGTGCATCTATCCTCCCAACTAATCCTGAGGATTTTTCGGAGGCATCTCTGATGGTGTGCCTCAAGTGCCTTTAAGTGCCTGCTGTATGTAGTCCAAGCTTCTGATCCATACGGGAGAGTGGGGAGCACCACCGCTTTATAGACCAGGATTTTGGTATTCGCTTGGAGATCGTGATTCTCAAAGACTCTCCTCCTTAGCCTTGAGAAGGCCCCACTAGCGCTACTGAGGCGGTGGTGTATTTCATCATCGATGATGGCTTTTGATGAGAGGAGGCTGCCAAGATACACGAAGTGGTCCACATTTTCCAGTCGGATGTTTTCAATGGAGATGTTTGGGGGTATGGCAAGTGTACTGTGGTTTGGAGATGGTTAGTGGAGTATTTGTATTTTTTTTATATTGACGGCCAGACCGAGGTGTTTGTATGCTTTGGCAAAGGCAGACAGGATGCACTGAAGGTCCTCTTCTGAGAGGGCTACGAGAGCGTTGTCGTCTGCATACTGCAGCTCCATGATGGATATGGTGGTGGTTTGACCTTTAGCTCTAAATCGGTTGATGTTGAGGAGTTGACCGTCGATTCTGTACATGATTTTGACTCCCAAGGGCAGATGTTGGTTCGTGAGATGGAGAATAGTAGCAATATAGATGGAGAATAATGTTGGAGCGATGACACATCCCTGTTCGACTCCCGTGTCAACCCCGAAGGGTTCTGTTTCGTCTCCACTGCCACTGCGTACCGTGGCAGACATATTGTCATGCAGCAATCTCAGTATCCGGATGTATTTTTCTGGGCAGCCAATCTTTGCCAGAACCAGCCAAAGGGCCTGACGGTTTACTGAGTTGAAGGCTTTGGTAAGGTCTATGAAGGCCATATATAACGGTAGATTTTGTTCCCGGCATTTTTCTTGCAGCTGGCGAGCAATGAAAATCATGTCTGTGGTGCCTCTGTTTGGGCGAAAACCACTCTGGGACTCGGGAAGAATGCTCTCTGACAAGGGGGTGAGTCTATTGGCCAAGACCCCGGCAAAGGCTTTCCCTATGGTGGACAGGAAAGAAATGCCACGGTAATTCCCACAATCTGCCCTGTCCCCCTTTTTAAAGATGGAGACAATCAAGGCATCTCTGAGCTGTGCAGGGATTTCCTCTACTTCCCATATTTTCAGGAGCAGGGCATGGATGTGCTTCAGAAGATCAGGGCCGCCTTTCTTCAGGACTTCTGCTGGGAAACCGTCAGGTCCAGCAGCCTTGTTGTTTTTCATCTTCCTGATGGTGTCCTGTACCTCATCCAAGCTAGGTGGTTTTCCCATGCTTTCCTCTATGGGCTGTTGAGGGAGTTGATCAAGGGCCTCCATCTCAGGAGTGGTGTCCCTGTATAAGAGGTCCTTATAATGCTCTTTCCACCTGTCTGCAATTGCCTCCTTGTCTTTCAGAAGCAAGAGCCCATCTTTGGAGTGAAGGGGGGTTAGGCAGCGGTGGCGAGGGCCATATACCGCTCTTGTGGCATCAAAGAATCCTCTCGTGTCTCCAGAGTCGGCAAGCTGCTGGATCTCCAGGGCCTTCTTTGTCCACCACTGGTTCTTCAATTTCCTAACAAGTGTTTGTATGGCTGCCTTCGCTTTGGCATGGGCTGCTCTTTTAACCTTGCAGTGAATGTTGTTTTGCCAGGTGATAAAAGTTTGCCGCTTGATGTCGACAAGCTGTTGGATCTCACCGTCATTCTCGTCAAACCAGTCTTGATGTCTCCGCTTTTTATGACCGAGGATGTTTTTGCAGGAGTCCACAATAGCAGTGGAAAGTGTGCTCCAGTGTTTTTCAGTATCCTCTGGGTACTGTTTGGGCAAAGCTGCCCTAAGAATATCCTGCAGCTGTTGTTGGTAGATAATGTCGTCCAACAACACGATGTTAAGCTTTGGCCGGCTCTGTCCTTTCTGCAACCTTCTTTTCTGCATTAAGCGGATAGACATGATGGAGCAAATGAGGCGGTGGTCAGTCCAGCAGTCATCTGCACTGGTCATTGCTCTGGTGTTAAGGACATTGCGGCGGTCTTTGGAGCGGACTATGATGTAGTCAATGAGATGCCATAATTTGGAGCAGGGATGCATCCATGATGTTTTGAACTTGGTTTTCTAACGAAAAAGTGTGTTGGTGATGACCAGGTTGTGCTCTGAGCACTTGGTTAGCAGTAGTATGCCATTGGAGTTTGTGTTTCCAACCCCTTCTCTCCCAAGCGTGCCGCTCCATAGATGATGGTTTCGTCCCACTCTGGCATTAAAGTCTCCAAGCAGGATTAACTTATCCTCCTTTGGGACTTCAGATAGTATTTTGTCCAGGTCAGCATAAAAGGCCTCCTTTACTTCATCCTGTGCATGAAGCGTAGTTGGAGCATAGGCACTAATAACGGTGGCCATTTGACTGCAGGCAAGCATCAGATGAATGGTCATTAGGCGCTCGTTGATGCCCACAGGGGGTTCATGGAGGTGGTTGATGAGGCAGTTCTTAATAGCAAATCCCACACCATGGATTCGTGGCTCATTTGCAGGCTTTCCCTTCCAAAAGAAAGTATACCCGCCTTTTTCCTCCTTCAGCTGCCCTTCATCAGCCAGTCGGGTCTCGGAGAGTACTGCGATGTCGATCCGGAACTTCCTTAGCTCTCTGGAGATGATGGCAGTTCGCCTTTCAGGTCGATCACTGGCTTGGTTGTCCATAAGGGTTCGCACATTCCAGGCTCCAGTGTGTAGTTTTGTATGTTTCTGACCGCATGGTGGCGATCCCTCTGGATGCGATATTCCAGACAGGATTTTGTGAGGCAGGCTATGTTTGGGTACCTTTTCTAACCCCCTCCCCTACTGGGGTGAGCAGAGTGGATCCTGAATAGGGCTGCTCAGTCATGAGTGCAGCTGCCGAGAAGCTCTTTCTGCCTCAGTCCAAGAGCTTAACGACTGTATCAAGCACCCATCGCCTGTGTGCCAGGTCGTGGCTAAGAACTCCCAGACTTCACTGTCCTGTCCCCGTTACCACTTCCTGATCGCCACAGGACTTTGTTTTGTCCAAGATGTAAAGTGGATGGGCTCCTTTCGGGAGGACGCCTGCGCGTGACGTCTTTTATCGTGGGGAGACTGATATGCCTGCAGCCACCACACAGTCCTTGGCAGAGAGGGGCCTGAATCCAGTGGCATGGAATCCAAAATGATTGGAGACCACTCTCTGTTGCAGCCTTCATCCGCCTTCAGTGTCATTGTGACTCATGGTGTCATCCTCCGCCACTCCCGCCGTTGAGGTCTTTCTTTCTTTGGATCGCTCTTAGTCTGGGACCTCCCTCTCGACCTTACCACCATGGGTGACGCTACCAGGAGCCAAAAGGCCCCCAACGGCATCGCTCTCGGGATCATTGGAACACACAAGGTTCTCCACCACGACAAGGTGGTGATCCATGGAGAACAATTATTCTCCTGTACTTTTATTATTCTCCTGTACTTTTATTGTGACAGCGCTTTATGTTACCTCCCCTCTCAGCTCAAGTTGGCGGGCTGCCTCAGCTGTCATTGATTCAGCCTGATTATCCTCGCTCATGTCACCCACACTGTTATCATTTGTGCTCATTTCCCTTTATCCTATTTAAGGGCCATGGCACAGCAGTTCTTTGCTGCGCCCTGAACTCTCAAGGTCCCGACGTGAATCCCACATCTCCTTGTCTCTATCTCAGTGTTTAAACAGGTGTGCTCCGTCTTCTCTATTCTCTTTATCCTCTGCATTTCTGTTCGCTCCAGCCTGGTCCTGTCCAGGCTGCTCCCGTCCAGGCTGCTGTCCTTTTTTCTCCTGACATGAGCCCCGTTATCCCTGGCGTTCTCGTATGCCATTACCTACCTGTACCTCCTCCTGTTCATGTTAAATGTAAGTTTTTGTCTTGTTGTTTTTTGGTACTTTTTTTTATTTAAATGTCAGCATTCACAGTTCAGCGTTTGGGTCTTCCTTCTGCCTTGAGGGGCGATTTATGACAATTTTGACTTTGTAGAAACAATGACTGTTTACCTTTGTGTTAAAAGACGGTTTTCTTCTCGTTCACCCAGAATATTTGAGGCAGCTGGACTTATCCATTGGTTAATTGAACATGAGCCTCTAATGACTTATAGCTTTTAAATTGCTCATGGGTTTATGCGCTCACTCCATAAATCAGGTAGGCAAACACATCTGACAGCGTGGCTCGAGGCTGTTGGTCGAGATCCGTGGTCCATTTCTTGTGCTCATATCGATCAATCCCGTTTATTTATTAAATTTTTTAGAAGTAGCGCAACTTTGGTTCCTTATTCAGCTTCTCTGAATAAGGAATTTGAATTTTCTGTTTGCTCAATTCCATTGCACATATGTCTGTTCACGTTAGCAGTTGTCTAGACTACAGGTAAACAAAGAAGCCAGACCATGACGATGTCGACAACGGCCCAGAATGCAGAGTGGCATGATGTCAATGCCCATTCTCTATAGGGTTGTAATTAGGGTAGGGTTAAATAAGTTTTTTTTTTACTTTTAATTGTAGATCATGAGATGAATGTAAAAAACAAATACTCATGGCAAGAGAAATAGTGTTTAATGGTGTAATTTGCTGTTTTAAGAAGAAACCAGATCTCAGGAAATCTTCAAACCATTCATCTAGGCTTATAACAATAACATTTTGTTGGACAATAAATTGGCCCAGAAATTATCACAATAAATTATATTGATATCGAGGACACCATTTTTTGCCACTGCTTCTTTCAAACAGCACCAAACTTATCATTAATCAACAATACTCAACATGGAAATTGAAATGTGGAAAAATATTTGTGTTCATATGACCACATAGTAGATGGCAGCTATGCTCCACCAGACTGATTTGAACACCCAGAATTAAACAAAATGAGGAGGAAGAACACAGAAAGCTCATTTCAGTATAAACAATTGAATACAATAAGAATGATGAAAATGAACTTGATAAATCTTTTTTAAGATAAGTTGATATTGTAAATATCGTGACAGGCCTATATTTAATTCTGTTCAATCCAATTCAACTTTATTTATATAGCGCCATTTCACAACAGCAGTCATCTCATAGCACTTTCAACTGTAGGGGAAACCCCCACAGCTGCAGAAAGACTCCAGCAATCAGGCGATCCCCTGTGAGCAAGCACTTGGCAACGGTGGAGAGGAAAAACTCCCTTTTAACAGGAAGAAACCTCCAGCAGAACCAGGCTCAGGGATGGGGCAGTCCTCTGCTGTGACTGGCTGGGAGGTGAGGAGATAGAGAAGATGAAAAGAACAGACATGTAGAGAGCAAACAGTATGATGGGGACTCAATCTATGGGAGAGAGCAAACAGATGTTAATGACCAGCCAAAAAAAAAAAAAAAATTTCATTGAGAGTGAAGAAAGGAGTGAAGCCCAGTGCATTATTGGAGGTCCCCCGGCTGTCTAAACCTATTAGCAGCATAACTAAGGAAGGGTTCAGAAACACATGATCCCTCCCTAATTGTAGGCTATATCAAAAAGGAAGGTTTTAACCCTATTCTTAAAAACAGAGATCGAGTCTGACTCCCGAATCCAGATTGGCAGCTGGTTCCACAGGAGAGGAGCTTGATAACTGAAGGCTCTGCCTCTCATTGTACTTTTGGAGATTCTAGGTATTACAAGTAATCCATCATTTTGGGAGCATAGTGCTCTGTTAGGATAATAGGGTAATATCAGATCTTTTAAATAAAAAGGGGCCTGATTGTTTAGAGCTTTGAAGGTGAGAAGAAGGATTTTAAACTTAATTCTAAACTTTATAAGGGTAGCCAACAAAGGGAGGCCAGAACCAGAGAGATATGATCTCTCTTTCTAGTACCTGTTAAAACTCTTACTGCAGCATTTTGGATCAACTGAAGACTTTTTAAAGATGTTTTAAGACAACCTGGTAATAAAGAGTTACAATAATCTAATCTAGACCTAAAAAAAAAACGTGTGGATTAGTTTCTCAGCATTACCCTGAAACAAGATGCTCCTAATCTTGGCAATATTACACAAATGATAGAAGGCAGTCTTACAAACAAATTTAATATGTGAATTGAAAAACAGATCTTGATCAAAAATAACTCCAAGGTTCCTCACAGAGCTAATAAGAGAAAGAGTAACCGCATCCAAACTAAAAGTTTGATTTGGAAAGGTATTTCTAAGGTTTTTTGGACCAACAAGAATGACTTCAGTGTTATCTGAATTTAATAGCAGGAAATTACAAGTCATCCAAGCTTTGATTTCCTTAAGACAGGCTTCTAACTTGGCTAATTGATTACTATCATCTGGCTTCATTGATAGGTATAACTGTGTGTCATCTGCATAACAATGAAAATGTATATAGTGCATTCTAATAATGTTGCCTAACGGAAGCTTATATAAACTAAAAAGAGTAGGGCCTAGCACAGATCCCTGTGGAACTCCTTGACTGAGCTTTGAGTTGAAAGAAAACTCATTATTGACATGAACAAACTGGAACCTATCAGATAAATAAGATCTAAACCACTGCAACGAAGTTCCATTAAGTCCAACATAGTGTTCTAATCTATCAGGTAGAATATTATGATCGATAGTATCAAAAGCTGCACTAAGGTCTAAAAGGACAAGTATAGAAACAAGTCCATTATCAGATGCGATAAGGAGGTCATTAGTGACCTTCACTAACGCTGTTTCAGTACTATGATGCATTCTAAACCCAGATTGATACTCTTCAAATAAACCATTTCCCTGGAAGTGGGCAAATAATTGCGTATCAACAACTCTTTGTAAGATTTTTGAAAGGAAAGACAGATTAGAGATTGGTCTATAGTTAGCTAAAACTCCTGGATCCAGCTTTGGCTTTTTGAGTCAGGGTTCAACAGTTTTAAAAGCCTGCGGTACATAGCCTAAAGTTAATGAAGAATTCATTATTTGAAGAATAAAGCTACCAATATATGGGAAGACTTCTTGAAATAACCTGGTAGGAATAGGGTCTAAAAGACAAGTTGAAGGCTTGGATAAGGAAATTATTTTGTCTAACTCTAAAAGGTCAGTTGGAGTAAACTCATCCAAACAGATATCAATTGAAGGAGTTGTAGTAGTTACTGTATTTAAGTTAACAGTGGGAAGAATCTGATTGATTTTATCTCTGATAGATGAAATTTTATTTTTGAAAAAGTTCATAAAGTCCTGACTAGTGATGATGGATTGAACCGTCACCAACGCCGGATCTCCCACCTTCTGGCTGCATTAAATTGTAAGGGGGTGCTTGTGACGACAATGACTGATGAGACCGATGTGTGAAGCACATGGCATATCGCAATCGGGACAGATGTACATAATTGGCTGAGTGGATGACACTGACTGCTGTAGATGTCTCTGTTGCTAGGTGGCACCATGACGTGCTTTATGGTGGGCATCCAAACAGGTAGTTCTCTCTCTCTTGAAGAGGTCAGCATCTTCATGGTAGATCTTTCACCAAAGGGGACGGTTCTTGGCCTGCATTTCCCATGTCATAGGATCAATCCCACACGACCTGAGTGAGGCTTTGAGCACGTCTTTATACCGCTTCCACTGACTGCCCCATGACCTCCGCCCTTCGTCCAACTGGCCAAATGACAGGATTTTAGGAATGCGCTGATCTGTCATCCGAACAACGTGGCCGGTCCAGCGCAACTGGGAACGTATGATGAATGACTCGATGCTGGTGATATTGCACCAGCAGAGGACTTCTGTATTGGCAACTTTGTCTCGCCACGTGATTCCACACAGGTTCCTTAAACACCGCATGTGAAACTGTTCAAGTTTCTTCACATGGAGGCAATAGGTTGTCCACGACTCGCACCCATAGAGAAGTGTAGATAGAACAACGATGCGATAGACCTTGATCTTGGTGCTTAGACGAATGCCATGCTTCGACCATAGATGATGCTGTAGGCGTCCATAGGATGCGCTAGCCTTGCTGATGCGGTGGGTAACTTCATCATCAATCTTAGCATTCTGTGAGATGGTGCCCCCCAGGTAGCAGAACTTGTCAACTGCCTTGAGGGGTTTGCCACCGATGGTAATAACAGGATTTATTGGGAGCATACCAGGACGAGGTTGATGTAAAACCTCTGTCTTCTTGATACTTACAGTGAGTCCATAACGATTCGTTGCTCTAGCAAACTGGTCAACGATGAACTGTGCATCTTCAAGAGTGTGAGCGATGAGTGCACAGTCGTCGGCATAGAGAAGATCTCGCAGCATCATGCATGACGTCTTTGTTTTAGCCTTTAAACGTTGCAAGTTGAGTACATTGCCATCAGTGCGAAACCGGATCCTTACACCCCTGTCGCAGTCCTTGAAGACATCAAGGAGCATTGCAGTGAAGACGATACTAAAGAGCAGAGGGGCCATAACACACCCCTGCTTAGTGCCATTGATGATAGGGAATGGATCGGAGATTAAACCACTCTCAACCACCCGCCCGACCATGCCATCGTGGAATGAGCGGATGACATTGACAATCTTAGGAAAGCACCCGACCCTGGCGAGCAGCTTCCACAGGCCCTCTCTCCCAACAGAGTCGAAGGCCTTAGTCAGGTCTACGAACACTACGAACAAATCATAATTTTGTTCTCGGCACTTCTCTTGTATTTGCCTGGCTGCAAACATTATGTCAATGGTGCCTCATCCTGCTCGAAAGCCACACTGACTCTCGGGAATGATGTTGTCGACAACATAGTGATTGAGGCGGTTTATGATCACACGTGCTAGAACCTTACCAGCGATGGCGAGGAGCAATATTCCTCAGTGGTTATCACAGCAGTGGCGGTTTCCCTTATGCTAGTCCTGACTAGTAAGCTCCAAGGGAATGCTAGGATTGACAGAGTCCCGACTCTTTGTCAGACTGGCTACAGTGCTGAAAAGAAACCTGGGATTATTCTTGTTCTCTTCTATTAATGCAGAATAATAACTCGTTCTAGCTTTTCGCAGAGATTTTTTTATAAATTAAAAGATGATTTCTCCAAGCTAAATAGATTTCATCTAAATTAGTGGAGCACCATTTTCTTTCTAATTGACGAGTCTTCTGTTTTAAGCTACGAGTTTCTGTTTTGAACCTAGGAGTTAGTAATCTCTGATTAGACTTTTTCTTTTTTAAAGGGGCCACCACATCTAGAGTCTGATGCAGAGAAGCTGTAACACTATCTACCATGCTATCAATTACGGAAGGAGCAAGCTGTCTATAGCTTATTTCCGTTGTGTTGACACACGGCATAGAGGAAACAATCTGCATAAATTTGGTAACAACATCATCTGAGAGGCATCTGCTATAGTAATATTTTTCTCTAGGAGCCAAATAGTCAGAAATAGTAAAATCAAAGGTTAACAGACAATGGTTTGACAGTACAGGGTTATGAGGAGACACTACCAGATTTTCTATTTCTATGCCATATGTCAGAACAAGGTCCAGTGTATGATGGAGATAATGGGTAGAATTTCCTACTTTCTGAGAAAACCCCATCGAGTCTAATATTGAATTAAAGGCCATATTAAGGCAGTCACTATCTACATGCATATTAAAGTCCCCTACTATAATTATTACCTCCGCCAGGCCGAAAAGGCCAGGAGGAGGTAATGTTTTTGCCGGGGTTTGTCTGTGTGTTTGTCTGTCTGTCTGTTTGTCTGTTGGTTAGCAAGATAACTCAAAAAGTCTTGGACGGATTTCCATGAAACTTTCAGGCCTTGTTGGAAATGGTACAAGGAAGAACTGATTAAATTTTGGGGATGATCCGGATCACCGTCTGGATACAGGAATTTTTTAAAGCATTCTTTAACACTGTGACATACGGCTATTTTCAACATGTGCGCAGGTGCAATGGAGGGCGCTGGTCATCGTGTCTGACCAACATAAACTCCACGTTCTTCAACGTTTTAGGCACAAAAGCACGCGGAAAACACTGGTGGGCTGGGCCCGCCACCGTGCCTGTGTTTGCGCGATGCTGCAAAAGCTGAGACGGGCAGCTGTCCGCCGCCGGATTATTTGGCAGAAATTCCCCGGCCAGCCATAGGCGCTGCGCAAAAACGAGCTGCTCGGCAGTATGCTGTGTGCCTGTGTTTGCGCAACGTTGCAAAAGCTCAGACGGCCAGCTGTCCACCGCTGGATTATTTGGCAGAAATTCCCTGGTCAGCCATAGTAGCTCCGCAAAAAGAAGCTCTCTGCCGGGGAAGTTTCCAAATCATCTTTGGCCGCGGAGCGCAACCCCAATAAAGATAAAGATTAGATGTACCACGAAGGTCGAGTGCAAGCAAGATGTTTGTGTCTGTGAACATTCCGTCTTTTGGCGAGTTGATACGTAACAATGTTTACAGTTTGATGAGAAGGTTGCTGCCATGTAACAATCATCTTATATCAGCAATTGTCAACTCGTCACTCACACTTCACTCCAGCATTTGGAAGTGGTGGCGTTCCATTTTATACTGAGTCCAATATTGTATGTTATTGTTGTTACAAGACCGCCGACTGTCTGCTGATCTGTATATACTTTTATTTATTTATTTTCTACTCCTTTTAGTTCTGCATTTAATATGAACCCTGAGTTTGAAATAAACGTTTGAATTTTGAATACAACCCACGCCAACCCGTCTACCTAATTGGCATCCGTCAGTGAAGCCCTCAGTGCTGCTTTCAGTGATCTAAAACGCTCACATAACCCATTGGCCTGTGGGTTGTACGCAGTTGTGTCATGACTTCTTTTGTTTTTTCTTTTGAATTCTTGGATGGAACATGGGTGGCCAATATAAGCTGCGGAGTAAGCCATCACATATTTCGGATAACTTATGTTGAACTGTATAATCAGAGGAGCTATTGTCTAATTTGACCTTGTTGGATTTTATTACCCCCTTTGTTATATTATTCACTTTCTTTTAACCTGTACTCTTAATCTATTCGAAATAAAGATTAATTCATTCATTCATTCAATTGCAACGCCCCCAGCCTGGGAGTTTGCAGATGCAGGACATGGACACAACACCAACACTTCAGTTTATTACCTCTGCCAAGGAGGTAATGCTTTTACTACTGAACCACTAATCCTATCATTGTGAATCCAATTGCTACTCAGATGTTTTCATGGTCAAGGAATCTGACAACGTACACACAAACACTGCATGGGGGGAACTGTGGCGCTTGGCGGAGGTCTGCGCTCTCCGAGTGCTTTTCTAGTTCTATCTGATTTCAGCACTAAATCAGCTAAGAATTCAGCAAATTTGGTTAAAAACTCTGAGTAGGTTGATAGAGGACAGTAAACTATGGCAAATAAAATTGGGTTTAGCCTGAAATTGCTAAAATGCCCAATACTGAGAACCAGGCCCTCAAAGGAATTATGACGTGTTTTTTGCTTTACATTAACTAGTAATTTGGAATGGTAAATTGTTGCTACTACTCCTCCATGACCAGAACTTCTGGGATTTTGACAGTTTAAATAACCAGAGGGAGTTGATTCATTTAAACCAGCATAATCTTCTTGCCTTAACCTAGTCTCTGTAAGGGATATTAAATCAATCTGATGATCAATTAACAGATCATGGACTAGCAGAGACTTGGGAGTTAGAGACCTAATATTTAACAAACCACATTTAATTTTTAAATTATGAGGAGGAGCAGAAGCCAAATCATTCAATTTAGAGGCTTCATGTTTAATTTGAGTTCTACCAACTTTTTGTTTAATCACTTTGGGATGCTTATACATTATATTTTTATTTACTTTGGAGGGAGCAGACAATGATTCAGACAATGATGCTGCACGGTGGCGCAGTGGTTTAGCACTGTGACAGCACAGTTTTACCCTCGGCCGGGGGACCGCGGGGATCATGAGATCGTGGGTTCGATCCCAGCCCCCGACCAACAGTGAGCTGTGTGGAGTTTGCATGTTCTCCCCGTGTTGCGCGGGTTTACTCCGGGATTTCTCCGGTTTCCTCCCGCACACCAAAAACATGTAGGTTTAGGGCGCTCGCGCACGCAGCGACCAGCAGCCGGTGGCTTGTCACCAAACTGCAAACCAAGTCTACCTACGGGTACAAATAAGTAACAAAAAAAAAAAAAAAATGATTCTCTGATGGGGAAGACAGGGGCTAAGTTGAGGGGTGGAGGATGAAGAGGAGCTGCAGAGAGGTGTGTAAGTCTACCACTCTGCTTCCTGGTCCCAACTCTGAGTTGTCAAGGTTTTGGAAATTTGGATAAAAATTATGCCAGATTGCTAGATAAATGACAGGCATCATTCAAAGTGTGATGAACACCGTCTCGTCTAATAAGACCAGGTTTTATTTAACATAAAAACTGTAGACTGTAGCCTAATGAAATGAATCCACCTATTAAAAACACTTATGAACTGATTGCTTCTGGTATTTTCAATTCAATTTAAGTTTATTTATATAGCGCCATTTCACAACAACAGTCATCTCATAGCACTTCAACTGTAGGGGAAACCCCCACAGTTGCAGAAAGACCCCAGCAATCAGGCGATCCCCTGTGAACAAGCGCTTGGCGACGGTAGAGAGGAAAAACTCCCTTTTAACAGGAAGAAACCTCCAGCAGAACCAGGCTCAGGGAGGGGCAGTCATCTGCTGCCACTGGCTGGGGGGGTGAGGGGATAGAGAAGATGAAAAGAACAGACATGTAGATATCAAACAGCACGATGGGGACTCAATCTATGGGAGAGAACAAACAGATGTTAATGACCAGCAAAAAAAAATACTTCATTGAGGGTGAAGAAAGGAGTGAAGTCTAGTGCATTATTGGAGGTCCCCTGGCTGACTAAACCTATTAGCAGCATAACTAAGGGAGGGTTCAGAAACACATGATCCCTCCACATTTCAGTGTTGTCATTTATTTGTCATTGCTAATCAGAGTAGGCCACACTTTTCTTTCTCTAAATGCTGCTACCTCCTGTCTGGATCAGCATCACACCTGGCACGGTAGTGCCTCTGCTTTTCAGCAACACTTAATGGTGTCTTAGAGCTCTGTGTAAATTAAAAATTTCTAAAATATCTCTTAACCAACTAAAAATGATCTGAACATGATTAAAACAAACTTGAGAGCAATTCAGTTTTTACAAGCCTGACATGGTTGTTGACCCAGTGAGCAGACTCGGACACCAGAGTAGATACAGCTATATTTATTAACAACAATATTGTAAATGTGTGTGGGTGTATGTTCTTGCTGCAGCTGGGGGAGAGCAGAACGCCATACAACCTGGCAACCCTAGGAACAAACAGAGGCAGGGCTGTTAGTGGTAATACAGGTGGTGATGTGCAGAATAATCTTGAGCTTACTGTTTGCAGAGATGTTGTGACGCTCAGGTTTAGCTCGGCGGCTACGGCCAGGAGGACAGCATCCACAGAACCAGTTGTAGTGCGTAGGTGGTGGAGGTGTGTCTGGTGAGGGTGTGAGGCTCAGTCCACCTCCAGGGAGGAGAGAGGTCCGCCGCCAGGGAGGAGAGAGGTCCGCCGCCATGGCGCTCCACCTGGGCACAGGGAACTGAGATTGGTTTTGAGAGGTTAAGCAAAGGCTTACTTGTGTGGTAGAGGTTTTCTTCCAGACACAGGCGGGCAGAAGGTTGGAAGCTGGGACGAAAGCAGGCTGTGGCTAGGATCTCCGGAATCTTTGAAGAAAGCGTGCATGGTCTCAAGGAGTAAGACAGACGACTCCTCACAGATCCCAGGGCAGTGTGGATTAAATAGCCCCGAGCATGATGAGGAACAGGTTTGTGCACAGCTGAGGAGGATGAGCAGCCAGTGCAGACCATTGCAGTACCCCCCCCCCCCACGAAGCGCCTCTCGGCGGTCGATCCAACATACCTGGGTGGGTCCGATGGAAGTCCCTGATGAGATCTTTATCCAGCACAAAGGAGGGACACACCCAGGACCTCCATTCTGACCCATAGCCCTCCCAGTCCACCAGATATTGCAGGCCGCGATCCCGGTGGCAGATGTCCAGGAGGGTATTGACCTTCCACGCCGGGTCGCCATCAACCACCATCGGCGGAGGTGGAGACCTGGGAGGGGGACACAGAGGGCTGGAACAGAAGGGTTTGACTTGCGACACATGAATAGTAGGGCAAATATGGAGGGGGGGAGGGCTAGGCACACAGCGACAGGGTTGATGATGCGTGTAATGTAAAACAGCCCAATAAACTGCTGAGACATCTTCTTCGGCTCTGCCTTCAGATTAATGTTCTTTGTAGATAGCCGTACCTGCTGACCCACCTGGTAGGAAGGGGCTGACGTCCTGAGACGATTGGCTACCATAGAGTAGTGCTCCGTAGCGCGGTCCAGGTAGCTCTCCACAGCCGGCGGCAGCACCTCAAGTGAGCTTGGACAGACGGGGCGGCGATGTCCCCCTCCTCTTCAGGGAATAGTGGGGGATTGTAGCCCAGCGAAGCCTCGAACGGGGATATACCAATAGCTGACGAGACCGTGGTGTTGTGAGCATATTCGATCCAGGGGAGGTGCGTACTCCAGGATGCCGGGTTGGCGGTTGCGACACACCGCAATGCAGCCTCCAGTTCCTGATTCGCTCTTTCACACTGTCCGTTGCTCTGAGGGTGGTAACCAGACGACAGGCTTACCGTAGCCCCAAGGGCATTGCAAAAAGACTTCCAAACCTGGGAGATAAATTGGGGTCCTACAATGTCCAAGGGGATCCCGTGTAACCTCACCACGTGTTGGACGAGCAGGTCCGCCATCTCCTTCGCCGTAGGCAGCCCTTGCAGGGGGACGAAGTGGGCGGCCTTGGAGAACCTGTCCACAATGGTGAGAAGAGGAGGGAAGACCGGTGACAAAGTCCAACGCCACATGGGACCAGGGCCTGCCAGGAATAGGGAGATGGTGAAGCAGACCGGCAGGAGAGGAGGAGGATGTCTTGCCCGCGGTGCACTGGGGGCAGGCGCGGATATATTCACCGACGTTCTTCTGGATAGATGGCCACCAAAACGTCCTCTGCAATAGTGCCACTGTGCGACCCCTCCCGGGGTGGCATAAGAACCTGGAGGCATGAGCCCAGTGGATAACCTCGCTTCGGATGGCAGATGGGACGAACAGCTTCCCCGCTGGCCCCCCACCCGGGTCCGGTTCAACATCCAGCGCCTTCAGGACCTTCTCCTTAATGCCCCACGAGAGGGCGCCCACGACATATGATGGAGAAAGGATGGGGTGCTCTGTCTTCTCCACAACGTCTGAGGAGAATTGCCTGGACAGGGTATCAGGTTTGGTATTCTTGGACCCGGGACGATACATGATGGTGAAGTCGAAACACCCGAAGAACAGGGACCAGTGGGCTTGGCGCGCTCTCAGATGCTTGGCCGTCCTAAGGTACTCCAGGTTCTTGTGGTCCGTCCACACCACAAACTGCTGGGAGGCCCCCTCCAACCAATGGCGCCACTCCTCCAGGGTGAGCTTGACCGCTAGGAGCTCCCTGTCACAGATGTCATAGTTGCATTCCACTGGAGACAGCCATCGGGAGAAGAACGCACAGGGACGAACCTTGCCATCTGCCGGGGAACGCTGGGATAGGACAGCTCCGACCCCCGAGTCCGAAGCATCCACTTCCACTAGGCACTGGAGAGCGGGGTCCACCTGGGCCAGGATGGGAGAGGCCGAGAACTGCCCTTTAAGATCAGCAAAGGCCGCAGCCGCCTCCTCAGTCCACCTGAAGGGCACCTTCGAAGAAGTGAGACGGGTCAGGGGGAGAGCAGTGATGCTGTAATTTTTAATGAAGCGGCGATAGAAATTGGCGAACCCCAAAAACTGTTGCAGTTGTTTTCTGGAAGAGGGGGTGGGCCAATCTACCACTGCTTTTACCTTGCTGGGGTCTGGGATTATCTCGTTGTGGGAGATAATAAAGCCCAGGAAGGATGTTTTGGATGCGTGGAATTCGCACTTCTCGGCTTTAACAAATAACTTGTTTTCCAGGAGTTGCTGCAATACTCGCCTCACATTCACCCGATACTCGTCCAAGGACTGTGAAAAGACGAGGATGTCGTCACGGTAGACAAAAACAAACACACCCAGAAAATCCCTCAGCATATCATTGATCAACCGCTGGAACACAGCGGGGGCGTAAGTGACCGCTGGGGGTCCGGAACTCCATCGTCTATTCAGCACCTTCCCGGATCAGGACCAGATGGTAGGCATTCCGCAGATCCAGCTTGGTGAACCAGGAGGCCCCCTGGAGGGAATCAAATGCCGAGTTAGCTGCACGGTGGCGCAGTGGTTTAGCACTGCGGCAGCACAGTTTACCCTCGGCCGGGGGATCGCGGGGATCATGAGATTGTGGGTTCGATCCCAGCCCCCGACCAACAGTGAGCTGTGTGGAGTTTGCATGTTCTCCCCGTGTTGCGTGGGTTTACTCCGGGATTTCTCCGGTTTCCTCCCGCATACCAAAAACATGTAGGTTTAGGGCGCTCGCACACGCAGCGACCAGCAGCCGGTGGCTTTTCACCAGACTGCAAACCAAATCTACCTACGGGTACAAATAAGTAACAAAAAAAAAAAGAGTTAATAAGAGGCAGGGTGTATTTGTCCTTGATAGTGATGTTATTAAGTTCTCTGAAGTCAATGTACGGCCATAGCGAACCGTCCTTCTTTCCCACAAAAAAACCCCGCCCCCACTGCTGAGGATGACAGCCGAATTATGCCGGAGTTTAATGATTCTTTAATATAAGCCTCCCTGGCTTCCCGCTTCAGAGGTGACAGGCTGTATAGATGACTCAACAGTAGTGGGGCTCCGGCACAGAGGTTAATGGCGCAGTCATATGGGCGGTGAGGGGGAAGGGAAAGGGCCTGGGTCTTGCTAAAAGCGGCCCCAAGGTCGTGATACTCCGGGGGAATCTTGGACAGATCGGGGGGAGGGATGGTGGAAACACTCAGGGCCACGGACGGCGAGCAAGCAGCCCATTGAAGACGGGCACCGAGACAGAACAAACTCCATGATAATACATTCCCAGAGTGCCAGTCAATAGGGATTTTGAATCCGTAACCAGAGATACCCAAGAATAACCGGAGAGGAGGAAACCAGTAACACAAAAAACTTCAGTTCCTCCTGATGATTCCCCGATGTAATGACAGTCACTGGGAGGGTCTGCTGGGAAACAGTAGCGAGAGGGGCTTTTGACAGGGCAATGAGCTGAAGTGGGACTTTGAGCGATTGACAGGGGAGACCCATCCGGGTTGCCAGTTTCCCCGAGATAAAGTTCTGCCCTTCCCCCGAATCAATCAGTGCGTGTGTCCCTATTTCAGTCTGTCCATGAATAAAACGAATAGGAAGCAGTAATCTGGATAGGGGATTAGATTGAGGTGAGTCCGTGAGTCCCCCTACTGAGACGCACAGACTCCCCCTTTTGGCCGCTCTGGACATGACACGACCTCATGCTCCTCGCTCCCACAGTAAAGACACAACCCCAGCTCGCGGTGGCGCAGTTTTTCTGCCGGAGGTAATTTGGACTGTCCCACTACCATAGGTTCCAGGGCTTCCGGGGAATCAGAAGGAGGCAAAGCCAATGGGGAAGGCCGAGGGGAGTGGCGATATTGGGCACCCGAGCTACTGGAAGACCTACGTTCCGCTGCCCGCTCCCATAATCTGTTATCAAGGCTGATGGCTAAGGAGATTAATTCAGTGAGCCTATCAGGTTTCTCTAAGCGAGCCAGCTCGTCCCGCAGGCTAGAGCTAAGACTCTTAACAAAAATGCTGCAAAGCGAGGCATCTTCCCACCCCACCTCAGTAGCCACCACCTGGAAATCAACAGCGTAGTCTGCCACTGACTGAGTTCCCTGTCTAAGATTAAGCAGCCAGGAGGTAAGCACACTATCATGGTCTGAGTGGTCAAACACCTCCTTAAACTCACAGACAAACTGATTAAAAGTAATGTTGGCATAGTTTGCCCTAGCCATGATGGCGTAGGCCCAAGTTAGCACTCGCCCCTCTAACAGATTAATAATGTAGCCTATCTGGCTGTGGTCTGTGGAAAAATCCCTGAGCGCCCGTTGAAACACTATCTCGCATTGCATGACAAAACCCCGCGCCTCCCCTAATCTTCCACAGAAACGGGAGGGAGTGGGAATGGGGGTTAGCCGAGGAGAAGGGCCCAGCCCGGATGGGGAGCTAGCGGGAGCCGAAGGAGCTACTCGGGACCGAGGGAGCCACAGGAAATGTCTGCGGCCCTGCCAGACGATCCAACCGGTCCGTTAAATGAGTTAACTGTGACAGAATGATCTGCTGTTGATAAGCTAACTGATCTACTCGGGTCTCGAGGTTGTTAACCTTGTGCGTTAGCGCGCTGTCAGCTGGGTCATTTTGGCGGAGTCGTACTGACATAGTTGTTGACCCAGTGAGCAGACTCGGACACCAGAGTAGATACAATTATATTTATTAACAACAATATTGTAAATGTAAGTGTGTGGGTGTGTGTTCTTGCTGCAGCTGGGGGAGAGAAGAACGCCGTACGACCTGGCAACCCTAGGAACAAACAGAGGCAGGGCTGTTAGTGGCAATACAGGTGGCGATGTGCAGGTTAATCTTGAGCTTACTGTTTGCAGAGATGTTGTGATGCTCAGGTTTAGCTTGGCGGCTACGGCCAAGAAGACAGCATCCACAGAACCAGTTGTAGCGTGTAGGTGGTGGAGGTGTGTCTGGTGAGGGTGTGAGGCTCAGTCCGCTGCCAGGGAGGAGAGAGGTCCGCCGCCACGGAGCTCCACCAGTGCACAAGGGACTGAGATTGGTTTTGAGAGGTTAAGCCAAGGCTTACTTGCGTGTTAGAGGTTTTCTTCCAGACGCAGGCAGGCAGGAGGTTGGAAGCTGGGACGAAAGCAGGTTGTGGCTAGGATCTCCGGAATCTTTGAAGAAGGCGTGTGTGGTCTCAAGGAGTAAGACAGACGATTCCACACAGATCCCAGAGCAGCGTGGATTAAATAGCCCTGAGCATGATGAGGAACAGGTGTGTGCACAGCTGGGGAGGATGAGCAGCCAGCGCAGACCATTACAAAGCCTAATTTTCTTAGGGTTTCTGGTGGCAACAAAATGTGAAAAATAGTCATTTATATTCTGGAAAATAAAGTAAAAACTTTAAAACATGTAGATTATTATAAATTCTAAGCACACATTTGAATTTACTGCAGACAGTAGGTTATCCCTGCTGATTAAAGGAGATGCAACCCCATCACTGTAGTACAACCCTGTTACTCTAATTACGATAACAGGGTTGTAAATCAGTGCTTGCGTAAGCATTTTTTCACAGAAAGAAATGCTAGTTGTGGAATGTAATGGTTAATGCAAGTAAAGGATAAATGTAGCTATATAAATAAAAGAAAAACTTAGAAAAAATTTTACTTCTTTTGGTAATATTGGGCAGCTTGGTGACACAGTGGTTAGCACTGTGGCAGCACAGTAAGAAGGTTGTGGGTTCGATCCCACCCCCTGACGATCAGTGACCCTTCTGTGTGAAGTTTGCATGTTCTCCCCGTGTGTGCACGTGTTTACTCCGGGTACTCCGGTTTCCTCCCACAGGTCAAAACAAAAGCATGCAAGTTAGGTTAATTGGAGACTCTAAAGTGGCTCTAGGTGTGAATGTGTGTGTGAATGGTGAAGGGATTGGCGCCGCACCGCTGCCTCATCCATCCACACGGATGTCCTGAATTTCCCTCTGGGGATCAATAAAGTGTATGAGTAACAGGGTAATACTGGGTAGAGTGACACTCAGTTTAGTCATAAATACAAAATATATCAAAGAGAACAAACCTTTGATCTACCCATGGTATTAGCACATGGTTTGATGATGTCACTTCCTCTTTGTCATGCCAATCACTGCTTTGCTTTTACTATGCTAGGCTAAATAGGCTTCAGTAACAAGGTTGTACATATGTTGTGGGACACCACTTCAGAGCTTAATTAATATTATATAAAATATGCTTATTTTAAATAAATCACATTAACAGTTAAAAGACACATGTATTAACACCACCAAAAAAGTGAATTTATAACTTATTTTAGCAGTTATATTTGATGTGTAATATGGTTAGCAAGGACCTGGAACAAGAGAAAAATGCCTTTTTTGAGGGGGGGGGGCTTATTAAATATTTTAGCTCTTAAATAATATTTTAGAACTATTTTTCAGCAACTTTGTTTACAATTTGTCTCAGGCCAAGTTTAATTTACAGAATAAATGTGTGAGTTAGTATTTTTGCATGAATTACTTTCAATTTAATGAGTCCGACAGAAAATGTCCCACAATACTCGGATGGCTCTCATACTCTTTATATCCCTCTCTGGTTCATATATCTATGTCTTTCTACAACACACATCTCTTTATCCCTCTCACACACCTCCTTTTCTCTCTCACAAACACAACTCTCTCCCCCTTTCTCTCTCTCTCTCTAAAACACATACATCTCTCTCACTCACACACTTACAGACATAGTCAACTAGTCTAACCTCTTAAGCATTAGGCCTATTTTTGTAGATCCTGCTCAAAAATACCATGCCCCAAATTAATTGAGTATACAGACGTGGACAAAATTGTCGGTACCCCTCTGTTAATGAAAGAAAAACCCACAGTGGTCACAGAAATAACTTGAATCTGACAAAAATGGTAATAAATAATAATTCTATGAAAATTAACCAATGAAACTCAGACAATGCTTTTGAATTGTGGTTCAACAGAATTATTTTAAAAAACAAACTCATGAAACAGGCCTGGACAAAAATGATGGTACCCCGAGAAAAGATTGAAAATAATGTGACCATAGGGACATGTTCAACCAAGATGTGTCGTCTAATTAACATCACAGGTGTCTACAAACTTGTAATCAGTCAGTCGGCCTATTTAAAGGGTGACAAGTAGTCACTGTGCTGTTTGGTGACATGGTGTGTACCACACTAAACATGGACCAGAGGAAGCAAAGGAGAGAGTTGTCTCAGGAAATTAGAAAGAAAATTATAGACAAGCATGTTAAAGGTAAAGGCTATAAGACCATCTCCAAGCAGCTTGATGTTCCTGTGACTACAGTTGCACATATTATTGAGAAATTTAAGATCCATGGGACTGTAGCCAACCTCCCTGGATGTGGCCGCAGGAGGACATAGATAATACGAATGGTAACAAAAGAGCCCAGAACAACTTCTAAACACATTCATGGTGAACTCCAAGATCAAGGTACATCTGTGTCAGATCGCACCATCCGTCGTCGTTTGAGCCAAAGTGGACTTCATGGGAGATGACCAAGGAGGACACCACTGTTGAAAACAAATCATAAAAAAGCCAGACTGGAATTTGCCAAACTGCATGTTGACAAGCCACAAAGCTTCTAGGAGAATGTCCTATGGACAGACGAGACAAAACTGGAACTTTTTGGCAAGGCACATCAGCTCTATGTTCACAGACGCAAAATTGAAGCATACCAAGAAAAGAACACTGTCCCTACTGTGAAACATGGAGGAGGTTCTGTTATGTTCTGAGGCTGCTTTGCTGCATCTGGCACAGAGTGTCTTTAATCTGTGCAGGGTACAATGAAATCTCAAGACTATCAAGGTATTCTAGAGAGAAATGTGCTGCCCAGTGTCAGACAGCTTGGTCTCAGTTGCAGGTCATGGGTCTTGCAACAGGATAATGACCCAAAACACACAGCTAAAAACACCCAAGAATGGCTAAGAGCGAAACATTGGACTTTTCTAAAGTGGCCTTCTATGAGCCCTGATCTAAATCCTATTGAACATCTGTGGAAGGAGCTGAAACATGCCGTCTGGAGAAGGCACCCTTCAAACCTGAGACAACTGGAGCAGTTTGCTCATGAGGAGTGGGCCAAAATACCTGCTGAGAGGTGCAGAAGTCTCATTGACAGTTACAGAAATCGTTTGATTGCAGTGATTGCCTCAAAAGGTTGTGCAACAAAATATTAAGTTAAGGGTACCATCATTTTTGTCCAGGCCTGTTTCATGAATTTGTTTTTTAAAATAATTCTGTTGAACCACAATTCAAAAGCATTGTCTGATTTTCATTGGTTAATTTTCATAGAATTTTTATTAATTACCACTTTTGTCAGATTCAAGTTATTTCTGTGACCATTGTGGGTTTTTCTTTCATTAACAGAGGAGTACCAACAATTTTGTCCACGTCTGTATCTCAGCAACCACAAAGTTTACTTCTATAATTGACATTCTTGCACTAAATATCCTTTTATTAGAATGATGCTGTAGTAGCCTAGAACCTCTAGCAAATCAAAATGGAACATGTAACCTTCACCTACACCAAAATGTATGCAGAAATAATGAAAAATAGATTTTTTTTTCCTTTTAGAGAGGCATTAGTGAAGAAATAATTAGGCAGACTGTGCCATCCGTGCCAATGGGCACAACTGGCACCATTTGTGCTATTATAGATTTCTCAGGTACCAAACAATAAAAATAGTTATATTTCACTTGTATATTACTACAGATATTCACACCATGTAATTCTGTTTGGTTTTGTTCTGAAAACTCATTAGAACCGTCTGTGCCAAGTGTGTCTTATGTGATATGAGGTTTTTTTTTTTTTATGATCATTGATGTCAGGCACCAAATATGGGGCTCTGGTGCTCAAGAGGCTAATTGTAGTTCATAAATGAAAGGTAAAGCAAAACAAGTGTGCTGTTTTTTAAGAGGTTTTGCCTACTTCATTTGAATATGAGCTCCAATTGACAGCTTTTCTGTGAAGCCAGCAGGTTTTTTACCTTGTTGTTACAGTCTGGTGTTTTATGGATTGAGTCCTGTTTGATGGACAGCTCATCCAGAGCATTCAGTCTCTCCTGTCCCACAGTATACCGGAGAAAGTATTTTATCCGCTTAAGTGCACTGAAATACCTCTCTGACTCTGCCATTGTCATGAGGGTTGTCACTTTAAAATGAATATTTATTTCTTGGATTGGATGGCTGTGCTACAGTGTTTGGGCTGCAAAAATACAGCCAATTTATACATATCTAATGTTTTCTTGTGAGTTTTATTAACTCTTATGTCTTTAAAGTCCCACAAAAAATCAAAACAGAGTATAAAATGTGTAGAATTTATTTTTTTTTTCTTAGACAAGGGGGGCTTAGCCTTGCAAGCCCATTGATACCAGCTATCACTGTTTATATTTTAATTTCACTTCATTGGTTACCTCCACCAAGGAGGTAATGTTTTCATCCATGTTTGTTTGTCTGTCAGCAGTACTATGCAAAAACTGCTAGACAGATTTGAATAAGATTTTCACCGAATGTGGCCCTTGGCCTAAGGATGAACCAATTAGATTTTGGCGATGGTCTGATGCATACCTCCACCACGGCTCAATCTTCTCACAATGTGTTAGCAAGATTACTCAAATACATAGTTTGATGAAATTTTCACCAGAGGTGGCTCTTGGGTTACACACAAACCCATTACGTTTTGGAGGTGATCCATGACTGCATACCTCCACCAAGGCTCAATCTTCTATCAATTGTTTAGCAGGATTACACAGAAAACACTAGATGGATTTTGATGAAATTTTCACTAGTTGTGGTCCTTGGGCTTCAGACGAACCCATTAGACTTTGGAGGTGACCCATGAGTGCGTACTTCCACCAAGGCTCTATCTTGCAATGTACAGGGGGATGGAGGCAGGACGGTGCAGACAGATAGATAGACAAAGGGAGGGAGGGAAGGAGCCTTGGCAGATGTATGCACTTTCTGAGTGCTAACAGTGCTAACCAACCACTGTACCACTGAGTGCACGGTGGTGTAGTGGTTAGCACTGTTGCCTCACAGCTAGAAGGTTCCAGGTTCAAATCCTCAGGCTGGCAGGGGTAGGAACTTTTCTGTGTGGAGTTTGCATGTTCCCCCTGTGCTGCGTGGGTTTACTCTGGGGGCTCCAGTTTCCTCCCACAATCCAAAAACATCCGTATTAGGTTTATTGGAGTCTCTAAATTGTCCCTAGGTATTTGTCTCTGGTAGGCCCTTAGAATATAGGGTTAGTGTACCTACTAGTTAAATGCTTTGAGTGGTGTTTGTGACAAGAAAAAGCGTTATATATGTACAGGTCCTTATCCTGGGTTTTATACAGTAATTATGACAAAAAGTTAAGAATAATTTGACTTAAACTAAATCAGAGATTGATAAATTCATCACGCTGTGGCTAGAACTTGATGTAAGACACGCCTAAAATGTTATATTTCTAGATAAGGGGATCTTTCGGACAGCTGTGGGAGCTTTGGGCAAGATGTTTTCGGAGTCATCTTTCACAACTGTATTTCTGTACACAACAGAGCTCTACCCCACAGTAATGAGGTGAGTATAATGAACATGGCCTATATTTTGCACATTTGCAGCAATAGTGAACAGATAAATGAGTGTACTAAATCATTCAGGTTACCCACATAAACTGTTGTTTATTTTGTTGATGCAGGCAAAATGGATTAGGCTACTGCTCCTTCATGGCCCGCACAGGTGTGTCTGTATCGCCTTTGATCATGTTTCTGGAGGATGTGTGGCCTAATCTTCCACACACCGTCTTTGCTCTGGTGGCCTTAACTTCTGGGTTGTCAGCTTCTTTGCTTCCTGAGACACGCAACATTCGCCTGCCAGAGACTATCGAAGACGTGGAACAGACAAGGTGACCTTTGTTTAAACTGGATCTTGTTGTTCATTGTAAGAAATACTAATTTTAATAAAAATGTGCTCTAAATTTCAGAAGGCGATCAGTCTGCATATCTGATGAGAAGCCTCCTTCATGAATGATTTCTTCATTGTCAACTCGTGTTTAGTTCCTGTGAATGCCTTTTTGTTTTATAGCGAAACATGTAATCAACTGTATAATCACATTTCTTATTTCAAGCTCATATTTTATTGACTTTGTAAGAAGTCAAGGACAGTTGCAGAACATGAAATGCAAATGACACCACATCACAGACCACAGTCCTCTTTCTATATAAAAACAGTGACCAATAATGATACTTCACCATAGGGAGTATTTCAAGATATACAGCGGGGAAAATAAGTATTGAACACATCAACATTTTTCTCATTAAACATATTTCTGATGGAGCCACTGACCTGAGATTTTCATCAGATATCAGTAACAGCCCAAGTAATCCATACATACAAAGAAATCAAGGCAACTGTGTTCACAAAACAAGTTATATTTAATATAGTGGAATGTCACAAGGACTAAGTATTGAACACATACTCATAAAATTTAAAAAGTATGTGTGCACAAAAATTTTCAGATTTATAAAACTGGGCACATGCCCGATTCTCCACTCCTTTTCTTTATACATCCCACCTCACAGGAAAAGTCAGCACACATGCACGATCTCTTTACTCCGCCTCGGTTCCTCCCACTAATAATCGCCTGAGCTTAGCCGACAATCTGTCAGTGGCTGTCATGGGGTGAGAGCTCAATAAAGCTGTGTTCCCAGTCACCTCGCCTCTTCTGTTCAGCAGGTAACTACAGACATACGTAACAATTGGCGACGTTGGATTAAACCATGGAAGCGTGCATGGTCCCTATTCCCCCTTTCCTCAAGGCACCTGGACAACCGCCGGTGCCCTGGGCTAGGTGGTAAGAGGCCTTTCTGAACTATGTTGCCACGCTGGGCCTTGAGGAGCTTGACAAGCAGAAAGCCCTGGCGCTATTGGTACACACCTTGGGCATAGAGGGCCAGCGTATCCTGCAAATGCTTGGTGCTGCGGACACCTGCGACGAGGTAGCGGAGCTTCTAGCTAGCCACTTCAACGCCCCAGATAATGTGACCGTCCGGAGGATCCGCTTTCAGCAGAGACGGCAACAGATAGGTGAACCCATCCTGCAGTTTGTCGCCGATTTGAGGCAGCTTGCTAGCGAGTGCCGTTTCAGAGCCTTGGAGGAGGAAATGATTCGTGACCAGCTGGCAGAGCATTCCTGTAGTGCCCCATTGCAAGCTAGGCTACTTATGGTGCCAAGTGAGCTCACGTTAGCCAGAGCCATCAAGCTAGCACTCCAAATAGAAGCCGCAGACAAGCTAGCTCTGGAGCATACCAGGAGTCAGTCACAGCAGCCGCTAGAACCTCTTGCTGCAGCAAATGCCATGGGCCTGGACAACAAAGGTAGCTCAGACGGAGAGGAGATGGAAGCCAACGCTGCTAGCCGGGGATCGGCCCCAGGAAAATCTCTCTGTATAGGTTGTGGGTCTCAGACACACTGGAAAAAAGCTAAGGATTGCCCGGCAAGAGGAGCACGGTGTAACAGATGTAGTCGCTTGAACCATTTTTGCTAGGATGTGCTGTGGAGTTAAACCAGAGAGCCCATGGAAGAAATCGCTCTGCCCGCCCCAGACAACTATCCATATGGTGTACGCAGGGACGAACGGGTAAATGTTTTGCACAGTGAGGCTGGACGATGGACGCTGTTGATCGACACGGGAGCGGCTGGTTCACTGCTGAATTGGGCCATGGTGAACAGGTTTTTCCCCACCACAGAGTTAGAGGCAACCCAGCGCCGCTGTACGGTTATGCTGGTGGAAGGCTGGACAAGGTCGGGACTTTGGAGCTGACTGTTCGGTACAAGTCTGCGAAGATGCTCCACTTCACATTCCACGTAACAGCACGGGCCGATAACATCATGGGCTGTGATTTATTTTACGCACTGGGTTTCGCCATCAAGAACGATGCTGGGGAGGAGTGGTTGGGCTGTGGCCAGTGGAACCCCCCCCCCCCCCAAATCTGGCGTCTGATGAAGATGTGGTGTGGGATGAAGAACTACCAGATGCCATGGCGGTCAAGCAGGACCAAGTTTGCTCTGGACCAGCACAGGAGGGTCTCAGGGCCGGAACTCAAGAAACGGTCGAGGGGAGTACCGAGCATGACGGCAAGGCGCCTGCACCAGCGAGTGGCGCCGATGGGTTAGCTCTGGGTGCCGCCGGAATTTGGCCACGAGGAGACGGAGGGTCTACGGCTACGAGGGCGCACGTTACACTAGCATTCGGAGAGGCCGGGACAAGACCTATGAGCATGAGGGATCAGTGTGCTTGACAGCAATGCTTCAAGCCGAGCTGGGCCCCGTTGGAGCTCCTGGGTTGGGTCCAGGTTTGAGGTGAGGAGAGCCCACAGTCAAGATGGGCCAGACAACAATCCCAGGAGTGTCAGGAGTATCTGCGGTTAGTGGCCAGACTGGACACAGCACACTTCAGGCTCTCTGACGGCTTGTGTGGCACACGAACCGGCTTCGGTGTGTCCGGGAGGAGGCTCCGGGAGATGATGCTGGACGTGGGACAAGGTCGATGGAGAGGAGGAGCGGCTCCAACATCCGGAGGGCCAGCCATCACCCCGAAGACCTGCTGTTTCCAGGGGCGCATCTGTGGAGAGGGTGACCTGGAGTCCCCTCTCCACAGAATGCACCTGGCTATGTGGGCAGGACGGCAGTCCACTTGTCCTTCCTATTTTGGGGTTTGTTGTGTGAATGCGTTAGGCCATTTAGAAACATTAGTTTTCATTTGTTAGTGCATGATTCGGGTCCCAAATTGGGGAGGGTCTAATTGAGTGAGTGGTTTTGGACTTTTTCTAAAGGGAAGGGGAAATGGGAGATATTCAATTCAATTCAATTCAACTTTATTTATATAGCGCCATTTCACAACAACAGTCATCTCATAGCACTATCAACTGTAGGGGGAACCCCCACAGTTGCAGAAAGACCCCAGCAATCAGGCGATCCCCTGTAAGCAAGCACTCGGCGACGGTGGAGAGGAAAAACTCCCTTTTAACAGGAAGAAACCTCCAGCAGAACCAGGCTCAGGGAGGGGCAGTCATCTGCTGTGACTGGCTGGGGGGTGAGGGAATAGAGAAGAAGAAAAGAACAGACATGTAGAGAGCAAACAGCACGATGGGGACTCAATCTATGGGAGAGAACAAACAAATGTTAATGACCAGCAAAAAAAAATATTTCATTGAGAGTGAAGAAAGGAGTGAGGCCCAGTGCATTACTGGAGGTCCCCCGGCTGACTAAACCTATTAGCAGCATAACTAAGGGAGAGTTCAGAAACACATGATCCCTCCCTAATTGTAGGCTATATCAAAAAGGTAGGTTTTAACCCTGTTCTTAAAAACAGAGGACGAGTCTGACTCCCAAATCCAGAGTGGCAGCTGGTTCCACAGGAGAGGAGGGTGATAACTGAAGGCTCTGCCTCCCATTGTACTTTTGGAGATTCTAGGTATTACAAGTAATCCTGCATTTTGGGAGCGTAGTGCTCTGTTAGGATAATACGGTAGTATCAGATCTTTTAAATAAAAAGGAGCCTGATTGTTTAGAGCTTTGTAAGTAAGAAGAAGGATTTTAAACTTAATTCTAAACTCTATGGGAAGCCAATGAAGGGAGGCCAGAACCGGAGAGATATGATCTCTCTTTCTAGTACCTGTTAAAACTCTTGCTGCAGCATTTTGGATCAGCTGAAGACTTTTTAAAGATGTTTTAGGACAGCCTGATAATAAAGAATTACAATAATCTAATCTCGGTAGATATGGAAAGTGTAAGATGGACACGCACCTCCAGGTGGCTCCTTTGGCTCGCCCTTTATAAGGCCAGGTCGGCCATCTTTCTGCTTCTTGTCTCGCCTGAGCTTAGACGACAATCTGTCGGTGGCTGTCAAGGAGACCAAGCTCAATAAAGCTGTGTTCTCAGTCACCTCGCCTCTTCTGTTCAGCAGGTAATTACAGACATAACACCCGTAAATCGACTTTACTTCCTTGACAATAGACTTCAAACTAGATCATCGTAATGCAGCCCTTACATGGACAAAGTTTTTAGAAAATCATTTTGATTTTAATTGTCAATGCGGGATATCAGCTGAGCATTAACTACGCATATTTACATGGAAAAGTTAAAAGGCTGGGGTTTAGTCTAAGCAGAATCTAATGTCCTTTTGAATCTCACATGATTATCCTGACATTTTGCAGATTTTTTAAAGATTACCTTTGACAGTGTGCTGGTAGGAGTGAATGGATTTGGTAGATTGCAACAGAGGAACATTCTGCTGTTGGCAATTCCTTGTATGACTTCACCATTTCACTTCCTGCTGAATAATTTTATTGCGGTTATTTCACCTCACCACTGTGACATCAGCTCTCTGGTTGATGATGGTCTTTTTGGAAATCTATCCCTGAAAGACAGACTGTGTTAGTGTGCTTATGCAGGAGGATGAAACTCCAAGCTCTTGCTAAATGTTTGCAGGGCCCCAGTATCAGCTGCTGTTTAACTCTTCCAACTCAACAAACCTACCAACAGTGCCGTGTCAGGATGGATGGATATATGATACCTCCACCTCCAAGTCCACTGTGTGCTACATATGTAAATAGGCTGGTACCAGCAAGATGGCAGCCGGGTTGGACATGGGTGGACCGGGGCATGGTTGACAACCGGTTTCCGGTAGTGAAGCCACCCGGGGTATAAAGGAAGTGAGCGGAAGAGGCTCTGCCTCTTTTGTCGTGGAGCCACCTGGCATGCAGGCAAGTGCTGTAAGCCTTTGTATATAGTTTGTGTTATCCTGAATAAACCCTGTTAACTGAGTCTTGACTTTCTCGTTGTTCTCATAATTATGGACACAACATTTGGCAACGAGGTAAAAGCAGTAATGGAGCGTTCCATTGCCAGCTTTCAGCCTTTTCTGGAAACCCCGGGTGAGCCGCCCATGCCGTGGCCTCGTTGGGTTGCTGCCTTTACCAACTATCTCGTTGTTTTAAACCTGGGCGAGATGGAGAAGCTCCGAGCGCGAGCTGTGTTGGTCTATAATTTGGGAATGGAAGGGCAGAGGATTCTGGAGAACCTTGGAGGTGCTGACAGTTTTGACAAGGTAGTGCAGCTAATGGCATGGTACTTTAGGACGCCGGAAAATGGCACTGTGAGGCGCATTCACTTTCAACAGTGCCGCCAGCGGTTGGGAGAGCCGGTAAGATTTTTGGCGGACTTCCGTGAGCTGGCGAGGGAATGCAGATTTGGGGCCCAGGAGGACGAAATGATTCGGGACCAGCTGGCAGAGCATTTCCGCTGCTCAGCGGCCCAGTCCAGGTTTTTGACATACCCAGGGGAGTTGACGTTAGCTGAAACTGTCAAGCTTGCCCAACAGATCGAGGCAGCAGAGACCATCGCGAGAGGTCTTACTGAAGGGACTTCTCTGGAGAAGAATGAGTCTTGCACTAAGGCACTGATCATGGACCCTTGTGATGACGAGTGTGGAGAGGATGAGTTTGCCTCCATGGTCAGGATAAGGTCTGCCCCTGGTACGCCAAAATGTTATGGGTGTGGATCCACTGAGCACCGCTATAAGTCCAGGATGTGCCCGGCGAAAGGAAAGCGTTGTGGCAAGTGGGGTGTTTTGAACCATTTTGCCAGGGTGTGCGAAAACTTCGTACGCAGGAGCCGTAGTGAAAGGGTGAACCAGGTGCTGTGCAGAAGACTCCGACAGTGATGCATACTGTCTCCCCGGAGACAACAGGGAGGATCGGCTGCAACATCACACTAGATGGTGTTGAGATCCCACTTTTGGTGGATACTGGAGGGGTGATTTCCATCCTGAATCTGGAAACCATGGAGAGATTATTTCCCCACCGACAGATTAGAAGGCAATGTGAAGAGTATTATGGTTATGGACAGAACAGGTTGGCTATTTTGGACAATGTGGAAATGGAGGCCCAGTATAAGGACAGTGTGGCACCCAGTGTTCGCATCAGTGTTTCAGCATCCGGGGTTAACGTTATGGGTTGTAACCTATTTTACAGTCTTGGGTTCTCCATCGCTAACGTGTCAGGTGAAGAATGGTCTGGATGTGGACTGTGGGGCCGACCTGTTCCAGTCGTGGAGGGTGCTGAGGTGTGGGACTCAGACTGGTTGGACAGAGTGACAGAGGGAGAGCACAGACCGTGCCACGTGGAGCCATCTCGGGCTAGACCTGATACCGTCACGCAGGCTGCCCTGGATGAGGGTGCCGGACGGCACGCCAGGACCCCCGATGAGGCTCGTCAGGACAAGGTGCCAACGCCGGGAGAAAATGAGGCTAGACCGCGGAGCTTGGTAATCGTAAAGTGCTCCCAGCAACGGCCTGCCAAGAGCAGACCGAGACGAGCCCGTGAGCTGGAGCGATTGGTGACGGAGGCCTGTCGCAGGATTGGTGATCTGGATAAAAGGAAGAGGGCTCGAAGACCAAGGTTGATGCTCGAGTATGACAATATCACAGTCCACGCGAGCAGCGGGACGACCAGAGGCGGTTCCAGGTGGAGCCCGGCTGGATGGAGGCAGATGGGCGTAGGTCTATTCATGTCTGGAGACACCCGAGGGATCTGCAGCTGCCAGTGGTGGAGAGGAGACGATGCAGCAGGAGCCCTGAGGTGAAGAGACAGAGACGCCTGGAGAGGGATCCATCCAAGAGGAGGGTTTTTTCAACTGAGGGTTTTTGATTTTGTGTGTCTGTTGTGTTTTCCTTAGTCCTGTATGTGTTATTTACTATTTGGTGCCCCGGTAGATTTATTTAAAAAAAAAAAAGAAAGAAAGACAGTGAGTGTGGTAGGCTTATTGGTTTGTGTAGTTGCGAGCCTGGGTTGAGTGCTTGCATGACAATTTTAATTGCCTGTGTGGTGTTATGCCTGTTTTGCACTGAGTTTCAGAGTATTTTATTCGATTAGTGATTATGTGTTAAATTTCGTAGTTAGAAGGGTGTTGGCTCAGTAAATGATTGTGTTTATGATGAATTTGAGCCCGCCTGTTTATTTGACCTATTTTAATTGAATGACCCATGTTTTTGCTCTGTGTGCCCATTGTGGGGTGGGAGTTGGGGTGGGGGCCGCCAATAGCATATGTATTGTGGTTTGGTATGTTATATGTGTGTAGTATAAGTATGGGGATTGTTTTACAGTTAGAGACATGGCCTTATGTTATTTCATTTTGTTGTTCTCTTCTAGCGGCAGAATAACCTGCTCAGCTGTGTAGGGGGCACTGGTAGTCTACCCGGCTCCCCAGCCTTACTTGTGTGAGTGAATAGGTGTTTATTTATTTTTGTACATATGTTTTTCCTGTTAGTGTGTGAGTCGGGTGACAAATTTGGGTGGGTTATTTGTGTGCCTGACATTTTTTTTGAGGGGGAAAAATGTTACATATGTAAATAGGCTGGTACCAGCAAGATGGCGGCCGGGTTGGACGTGGGTGGACCAGGGGGTGGTTGACTACCGGTTTCCGGTAGTGACGCCACCCGGGGTATAAAGGAAGTGGGTGGAAGAGGCTCTGCCTCTTTCGTCGCGGAGCCACCTGGCATGCAGGCGAGTGCCGTGAGCCTTTGTATATAGTTTGTGTTATCCTGAATAAACCCTGTTAACCGAGTCTTGACTTACTCGTCATTCTCATAATTATTGACACAACACTGTGGTCACAGAGGTAAAGTTCTGAGTTATTTATTTATCATAAATCATTAAATATCAGTTGCTGATTTTAGTTTTCACTTTTGTCTGCTTTTGTATTTCTCTCACAATGGGATCTGGTGTGTGATAAAAGACACATGAACAGAGCCACGGCCACCATCTTCTTCATGGGGGTCATGACAGGAGCTGCAGTATTTGGCTATCTCAGTGATAGGTGTTCATGTCTTCATGCTCTAAAATTACACATAAATCAACAGCATGATGATATTTACAGTATATATCAGTCCCTCCAGGATTTCGTGATGTTGGAATCGCACCAATTCACACAAAATCAGCACAACTATTGCACGACCTTGCAACTTTGTCCAATCACTGCAACTTTCCCACAATTTTGGCCAAACCTTGTCAACTTCCGCCAGTTTCACCAATCAAATTTGTCTTACTGGCGCTGAAACGCTCAGTCTAACCAATCAAATGCATTGTTGTACTGCGTTCATTTCCGTGTTTACAGTGAGTTATAGTTTACAGTGAGTAACGGAACACATCTGCAAACAGTGTGTGATTTTAAAAAAACACTCACCCGTGAGGTTTTCAACACCGTCCCTTCCGCTGTCAAACCCCAGCCTGACCGTGGACATCATGCCATGTCTCCGTCCTGACCGCGTGTGTGAAGTGCTAGGTTTGTGTTGAAAAACATGCACCTGCCCCAAAAGCACCCCGTCGCAGGAGCGTGCGTGAGGAGAGTACACTACACTACAGCCAGTGTTTGAACATTTATACATCTTTAGAGGTAAAATCATTACTACATTTGGTCAATGAGCGTTAAAACTGTCAATCTCCAGTGTGCACTCTGGACAGACAAACGCACCCACCCATCACCCCCACCCCCCCACCCCACCCCGCCGTCCCGCTGTAAATGAAAGGTGTGTGAAGACCGACATGCAGCAGACAGGTAGGCATGGAAAGAGAGAGAATAGTCTCTTTTTTTCAGAAAAACACAGACTCTAGTAGTCAGTGCAGTGCAACAGAATAATTTATTTTTTCCTCTCCGCTCTGTACAGAGTGGTTGGGAACCGTAGGGAGTTTTCAAATGAAGGTGCTGCCAGTAATGTGGTGATTCACTCTGCCTGCCTGTTGCCTTATCCTCCACAGCCGCGCACACACCTGATCTCCTAATCAGCCTGACTATTTAAGCCGTGCTGCCCTCGGGTCTGCATGGAGTTGTCTTACTCCCTGGTCTGATGAGACCTCAGCACTACTTCGTCACTCTCCTGAGAAATCCTCTTCTCTTCGTCATTCTCTTGGGAGTTCCAGCTCCCCAACGCCAAGTAAGCTTTCCTTCACCTTCATCATTTCCAACCCACGCTCTGCTCCCCTGTGCACAGGTGGAAATCTGTGGCGGCGGACCTCCTCCTCCTGGCGGCGGAGCGGGCACTCTCTACACTCCACCAAGCCTTGCTACACTCCCTTTGCAACCAGGGCCAAAGACACTGTCCCACTGGCCAGAGCCCTCGGGATCAAGCCTGTGCTGCTCACCAACTCGTCAACAGTAAGATTGCACATCACCGTACCATCTCTCCTGAGTGTTGACACTAATCGCCCTTGTCTCTGCTCTTCTCTAGGGTTGCCAGTCTGCATGGTGCTCTGCTCGCCCCAGCTGCTACATTCATACACTCACGCATCCACACACTCTACACTACACCATCCATCCATCCATCCATCCATCTTCTTCTGCTTAATCCTTTCGGGTCACGGGGGGGCTGGAGCCTATCCCAGCATGTTTGGGCGAGAGGCAGGGTACACCCTGGACTGATCACCAGACCATCGCAGGGCCAACACAGAGAGACAGACAACCATTCACTCTCACAGTCATACCTAAGGACAATTTAGAATCCCCAGCTGATACCAACTAACCTAACCTGCATGTTTTTGGCATGTGGGAGGAAACCAGAGAAATCCCGGAGTAAACCCACGCAGACACAGGGAGAACATGCAAACTCCACACAGATCACGGTTGGTCGGGGGCTGGGATCGAACCCAGGGTCCCCCGGCCAAGGGTGAGTTGCTGTGCTGCCGCAGTGCTAACCACTGCGCCACTGCACTGCCCCTCTACACTACACAATAAAGATAATTGAGTTTATTTCTGAGTCTCGAAACATGTCAAGTAACTTCCAAATCTCTACTCTTTAACATGCATTCAATGCAATTTAGCTGCTGTAATGGATATTGTGTTAATGTGTGTATTTGCTGTTGCACAAGAGTTTTTCTGTGTAGCAGAAGTTTCTGCTTCATTTACAAATCACTATAATAGGAAATTTTTGACAATCCTATGCTTTTCTTGTGTTGTTATATAGAATATCACTGCAGTAAACTGGAAAAAAGCATCTGCTTTAAAATTTTTAATTCTTCCCACAACTTTTAGTGCAGAAAACACTCTAAAAACATTGCAACTTTTTTTTTTTTTAAAAAAAAAAGCTCCCATGAATTCAGGCTTTTTGGCCCACAACAATCATAAAAACATCCAGCAAAATCCTGGAGGGACTGATATATAACAATTCAATTTAGCTTTATTTATATAGTGCCATATCACAACAAAAGTCATCTCATAGCACTACCAAATGCAGGGAAAACCCCACAATTTCAGAAAGACCCAGCAATCAGATGATCCCCTGTGAACAAGCACTTAGCGATGGTGGAGAGGAAAAACTCCCATTTAACAGGAAGAAACCTCTAGCAGAACCAGGATCAGGGAGGGGCAGTCATCTGTTGTGACTGTCTGGGGGTGAGGGGATAGAGAAGATGAAGAGAACAGACATAAAGAACATGAACAGTGAGAAGCCAAGTACATTATTGGAGGTCAACCGGCAGTCTGAATCTATTAACAGCAGAACAAAAAGGGGGGTTAAGAGACACAAGATCCCTCCTTATCGTAGGCTATATTGAAAAGGAAGGATTTTACCCTGTTCTTAAAAACAGAGATAGAGTCTGACTCCTGGACCCAGAGTGGTAACTGGTTCCACAGAGAAGGAGCTTGATAGCAGAAGGCTCTGCCTCCCATTGTACTTTTGGAGATTCTGGGTATTACAAGTAATCCAGCATTTTGGGAGCGTAGTGCTCTGTTAGAATGATAGGGTAATATCAGAATTTTTATATACATATAAGGGGGCCTGATTATTAAGAGCTTTGAAAGTGAGAAGAAGGATTTTAAACTTAATTCTAAACTCTATGGGAAGCCAATGAAGGGAGGCCAGAACCGGAGAGATATGATCTCTCTTTCTAGAACCAGTTAAAACTCTTGCAACATTTTGGATCAACTGAAGACTTTTTAAGGATATTTTAGGACAACATGATAACGAGTTACAGTAATCTAATCAAGAGCTGACAAAGGCGTGGATCAGTTTCTCAGCATCATTCAGAGACAAGATGCTCCTAATCTTGGCAATATTGCACAGATGATAGAAGGCAGTCTTAGAAACAAATTTAATACGTGAGTTAAAGAACAGATCTTGATCAAAAATAACTCCAAGGTTCTTTACAGAACTATTCAGAATGAGAGTAGTGGCATCCAAATTAAGAGTATGATTTGGAAAGGAATTTTAAGGTTTTTAGGACCAACAAGAATGACTTCAGTCTTATCTGAGTTCTATAGCAGAAAATTACAAGTCATCCAGGCTTTGCTTTCCTTAAGACAGGCATCTAACTTGGCTAATTGATTACAATCATCGGACTTCATTGACAGGTATAATTGTGTGTCGTCTGCGTAACAATGAAAATGTATACAGTGCTTTCTAATGATATTGCCTAACGGAAGCATATATAAACTAAAAAGAGTAGGGCCTAACACAGATCCCTGTTGAACTCTGTGACTGAGCTTAGAGTTGGAAGAAAATTCATCAATGATGTGAACAAACTGAAGTCTATCGGACAAATAAGATCTAAACCATTGCAGCGAAGTTCCATTTAGTCCAACATAGTGTTCTAATCTATCAAGTAGAATGTCATGATCAATAGTATCAAAGGCTGCACTAAGATCTAAAAGGACAAGTACACAAACAAGTCCATTATCGGATGCAATAAGGAGGTCATTAGTGACCTCCACCAAGGCTATTTCAGTGCTGTGACGGACTCTAAACTCAGATTGAAACTCTTCAAATAAACCAATTCCCTGCAAGTGGTCAAACAATTGCGCAGCAACAACTCTAAGATTTTTGAAATGAAAGGCAGATCAGAGATTGGTCGATAGTTAGCCAAAATTCCTGGATCGAGCGTTGGCTTTTTGAGTAAGGGTTTAATTACAGCAATTTTAAAAGCCTGTGGTACATAACCCAAAGTTAAAGAAGAATTAATTATATGAAGAATACGGCTACCAATAATTGGGAAGACTATTTTAAATAACCTGCTAGAAATAGGGTCTAAAAGACAAGATGAAGGCTTAGATGAGGAGATTATTTTATCTAACTCTAAAAGGTCAATTGGAGTAAACTTATCTGAACAGATACTGTATCAATTGAAGCAGTTGTAGTAGTCGATGTACTTAAGTTTACGGTGGGAAGAATCTGACTGATTTTATCTCTAATAGATACAATTTTATGATTGAAAAAATTCAAAAAGTCCTGACTAGAAAGCTCAAGGGGGATGCGAGGATTAACCGAGTCCTGACTCTTTGTCAGCCTGGCTATAGCGTTGAAAAGAAACCTGGGGTTATTCTTATTCTCTTCTATTAATGCGGAGTAATAACTCGTTCTAGCTTTTCTAAGAAGTTTTTTATAAATTAAGAGATGATTTCCCCACGCTCAATAGAATTCATCTAAATTAGTAGAACGCCATTTTCTTTCTAACTGACGAGTCTTCTGTTTTAGCTACGAGTTTCTGTGTTAAACCAAGGGGTTAGAAATCTCTGGTTAGACTTTTTCTTTTTTAAAGGGGCCACCAAATCTAGAGTCTGATGCAGAGAGGCTGTAACACTATCTACCATGCTTTCAATTACGGAAGAAGCAGGCTCTCCATCTTTTATTTCCGTTGTGTTGACCCATGGTATAGAGGAGACAATCTGCAAAAATTTGTTAACGTCACCTGAGAAACATCTGCTGTAGTAATATTTTCTTTAGGAGTCAAAGAATCAGAAGTAGTGAAATCAAAGGTTAACAGACAATGGTCTGACAGTACAGGATTATGAGGAGACACTACCAAATTTTCTATTTCTATACCATAAGTCAAAACAAGGTCCAATGTGTGGTGGAGATAATGGGTAGAATTTTCTACTTTCTGGGAAAACCCCATTGAGTCTAAAATTGAATTGAATGCCTTATTAAGACAGTCACTATCTACATCAACATGTATATTAAAATCCCCTCCAATAATTATTCTACCTGATTTCAGCACTAAATCAGCTAAAAATTCAGCAAATTTGGATAAAAACTGAGTAGGCCGAGGGAGGACAGTAAACTATGGCAAAGAAAATTGGGTTCAAGCCAAGATAGCCAACATGCCCCACACTGAGGACCAGGCCCTCAAAGGAATTAAAACATGATTTTTGCTTTACATTAACTAATAATTTAGAATGGAAAATTGCCGCTACTCCACCTCCACGACCAGAACTTCTGGGATTATGATAGTTTAGATAACCAGAGGGAGTTGATTCATTCAAACCAACATAATCATCTTGCCCTAGCCAAGTCTCTGTGAGGGATATTAAATCGATCTGATGATCAATTAATAGATCATGGACTAGAAGAAACTTGGGAGTTAGAGACCTAATATTTAATAAAGCACATTTAATTTTTAAATTATGAGGAGGAACAGAGGCCAAATTATTAAATTTAGAGACTTGAGGTTTGATTTGAGTTTTACCAACATTTTGTTTAATCACTTTGGGATGTTTATGCATTATATTTTTATTAACTTTTTTATTACCTTTTTTATTAACTTTAGGGGGAGTAGACAAAGGTTCTCTAAGGGAGAAGACGGGCAAAGTTGGGGGGTGGTGGATGAGGAGGAGCTGCAGAAAGACGTGTATTTATCAAGTTGTGTTGTATTTGTATTGGGTTATAATATTTTGGGTAACGGGAGACAGACAGAATCTCTGTAGGGTTATAAATCGAAGACTGATCCAAACAGAGGATTATTTGGATTAATGGGATTAATATGAGAAGTGGAAACAAAACCAAAAAAGGGCTGGTTTGCAGACCCTTGAACTTCAGAGTGAGTTAACACACCAAATTTCAGTCACTGTACTAAAAAATCACTGAATGGAATAGAACAGATTGTCCCTTAAAACACATGCACCAAGTCTATTTGGATGGATGCCATCTGGCCTCATCAGTGATGGGCAGTTCCAAAACAGGCTAAAATTGTCTACAAAACCAATGTTAAAAGTAGGACATGTAAAACACAACCAAGTATTAAGACTGAGAGTTCTGCTAAAATAATTGCAACCTCATCTGAAAGGTGCCAAAGGCCCAGAGATAAGCGCACGTCTGCCACAGTTCATAAGAGTGGACAGAAGGCTCCTGAAGTCACTTTTTAAGATCTCTGATGCTTCATCTGGGATGTTGTTGCATCCAACATGTACTATGACAGTTTTAACGTGGGGGTATTCATTTAGTAGGTCAGGGGTAAGAGCCTCAATGTCAGACAATCTAGCCCCAGGAAAAAATTTAGTCACACAGTACCTGCTTCTGACGTTCCTCATAATTGAGTCACCAATTATCAGCGTCGTCTGGGGGTGTTATGGTCCGAGTGCTGACTCTGTCCGCGCTCGGGTTGTCCGGTAGTTCTCCGTTCTCTACTCTGGTTTACCACAGGGCCTTCGGGCTCTTATTGTGACAGCGTCTCGGCGGGGCTTCCGGCTGTCAGAGCTGCGCTCTGCTGGGATGGCTGGTAATCAATCAGCTGATGACATTCTCATCAGCTGAGTATCCTGTGAAGCCCTATTTAAGGGAGCAGCTCAGGTTACTCCGGGCTGCGACCTCGTTGGACATTCCTCGGTTTAATCCCGTCTTTGGATTCTGGAGTTTTCTTCCCTCTGTAAGTGTTTTCCCTCAGTCTGTTTCACAGTGTGCTTTTCTCTTGTAACCTGTAATTTGGCACCCAAGTGTATGTTCGCGTTTTTTCCCCATGTGGCTTATTATTTTGTACAATTACCTTGTGTTAATAAAATACGCAAACTCATTGGCTGGCTCTCGGCGTCTCATTGATGGCTCGTGAGGGCCATCGTTGACAGTAGGTCACAGCCAGACTGAGATGCCGGTCACCATGAGTTTGCTTTTGACTTGTGTTTTTTTTCCCTTCTCCGGGAGGCTTGTATTGCTCAGTATGTCCGCTCTCGAGCGTGGGTATTGCCCCGAGTGGCTTTAGGAGGTAGATGGCTACCTGGCAGAAGCCCGTCTCCTCATGCCCACCTACGCTGCATACGAGCCCCTGGGTCTCGCTCAGAGGAAGCTACTGAAATACCGTCTCACCTCCTTTCTGGAGGGAAAAGAGTGAGTGACCTGGATTGTGTCACAACATGAACAGATAGAGAGAGCGCTCGAGAGCGCAGCCAAGGAACCCTCACCTCCTTCCCCGAGAACGGCATCCCCGACGAGGAGGGAGATCCGTGGACTGGAGGGGAATCCCGCCAGGAGGCCGATGGTGGGGCAACTCCATTCCTCACCTCGGGAGTCAGCTCCTGTCGCCCGTCCAGCCCAGGGGCAGCATTTCCCTGGCTTCACTTCACCCTCTGCCAGTAAACGTCATCACACAGCCACCGGTAAGCCTCTGTGAGAACCCCGTCCGGATCCAGTTCCGGGTCGTCGAAGGAAATCTGCCTCCCAGTCAGCTGTTTCTCCTGCGTCACATCAAGAGGGAAATCCCACAGCCTCTCCCTCTGGGTCGTCTGTTCCTGCTGTCCCATCAGCTCCTCAGGCCTGGATCGCCTCGGCTGTCACCCCCTCCTCCTCGACGCTTTCCCTAGCTGCTGTGAGTGCCACAAGTCCTGCCTCGGCGAGGCCAGTCATCGATCCATTGCGAGCAGCTTCTCCTCGTCTTCCCAGGGGGCCCTTCATCTCCATCCAGCGGGGGAAGAGGGAAACCAAGTCCACTGCAGCGGGTCCCATTGGTCCTCAGCGAAGCAGGCAAGTGCACGTTCATTCTTTTCCCTCTCTGAGTGAATTGCCTTGTCTGACTCCTGGGGGTGGAGTTCGGGGTTTACAGTCCCCCGAGGTCCCTCCACCTGCTGCAGTAATTAATAGTGAACCTGCTGCTTCTGTGTCTCCTTCCCCTGAGCGTTCCCCGCGGTCATGACTATACTGCCAGACGAGGAAGGAGCCTACGGCCCTGGAGAGTTTGGCTCCAGCCCCGTAGCCACGTCACAAGCAGAGGAGGAGGTTGGACTGCAACTTGGAGCCTGCGCCGATGACGAAGCATCCCCGGGTCTCCATGGAGGAGCGGTTCGACCCAGCAGGTCAAGGATCTCCTGCCACCACGCCATGTGGGTCGTCGGCGTGGATGTCAGCGTTGGAGGGTCCTCAGACTGTGGAGACCATCATGCCAGCTGCGGAGCCCACCGTAGCCGAGTGGGAGCCAGAGGACGTCCTTCTTCATCCTGAACCCGGATCGCCGAAGTCCTGGACGGTGACAGAACTCGAGATCAGGCAAGTGCTCTATTTTGTCTTCCTCCTTTCTACTCTTGAGCATTTTTGCCTGTCTCTCGGGGAGACGAGCCGGGTGCAGCCGTCCGCTGCATCCGAGCTTGTCTCGCCGGGTTCTGTCGCTGCCGGTGATCCTGATTCCGATTCTTTTCCCTCTCCTGAGCCTTCCCCCAGGGTCGCCGGTGATGAGTCGGTCCTGGTCTCTGTTCTGAAGGATCTGGGCTCGGGGTTGGAGGTCGTTTCTGGTGCTGTTCCGACCCAATCGGGGTCCATCGTGGGTGCAGCCGCGACCCAATCGGGGTCCGTCGTGGGTGCAGCCGCGATCCGATCGGGGTCCATCGTGGGTGCAGCTCGGGCTCACGTGGAATCCGACAGGAGAACAGTGCCTATTCCAGTGAAGTTCAGAGGTGGAGCTGCAGATCCTCCACTGATCACAGCTGGACTGGTCCCTCGTTTTTTCCCTTCTCCTTGTTTCCGTCCATCGGAGGCCGCTGGGATTTCCTGTTTTTGGCTCGGCTGTCCCTCGCTATCCCTCTCCATAGGGAGGCCTTCTCCGAGTGCTCTCCTGCGGTTCTGGTGGTGGAATGATGTGGGTCGGCCACCCGACAGATTGGCCTTTCTATTCAGGCGCCTGGTCCGGCCGCCAGAAGTACTGTTTTTCCGTGCCTAGGACTGGGGTAGGCTGCCCAAACTGATCCTTTTTCCCCTATTAGCGATCTGGACGCTAGACGCAGGCAGACCACCTGAACTTGTGTTTTTTTTTACTCCATTGTGCTCTGCCTGTTGTCATCCCTTTACCCCCCTCCCTCCTCTGTATGATTAGGGATGCTTTTGTGTTTGGGGTCTTGAGCTATTTTGAACTGTTTATTGCCACTCTTTAGCATGTGTTATTTTTTTTCCCTCCTCTGTAATCTGAGGGTTGTTTTCTGTGTTGCCTGTGCAGTTTATTTATCTTTGTTGAACTGTTGTATGTCACCGCCCGGTGGCATGTGTGTTTTTTTTTTCTCTTCCTCCTCGCGTGTGGTAATTTTACACTGAACTGTATGTATCACTGGTTTGCGGCTTGAGGTCCCCCCCCCCCCCCCCGGTGTTATGGGACATGCTGCAATGTTGTGCCTGTATTTGAGTTCCTGTTTTCTCTGAGGCTCTGCTTGTGGTCATTTGGAGTTTTTTTCCTCTGATCTTCTCCTCATGGTTTTTTTTTTTTTTTTCCTGTGTACGGTGTATGTGCATGTTCTTCTGTACTGGTTGCCGTATACTGGTTGTTGAATTTTTTTTTTTTTGTTCTGTCCTTGATTTTGAACCTTGTTTCTTGCCCGCCTGGCCTTTTCCCCACCTCTCTCCCTGGGGTGGTCCTGTTGACCCTCTGGGTGGGGAAGGGGGGCTTTGATGTTACATGGCGCCTTGAATTCGCCTTGCGAATGGGGGCTACTGTTATGGTCCGAGTGCTGACTCTGTCCGCACTCGGGTTGTCCGGTAGTTCTCCGTTCTCTTCTCTGGTTTACCACAGGGCCTTTGGGCTCTTATTGTGACAGCGTCTCGGCGGGGCTTCCGGCTGTCAGAGCTGCGCTCCGCTGGGATGGCTGGTAATCAATCAGCTGATGACATTCTCATCAGCTGAGTATCCTGTGAAGCCCTATTTAAGGGAGCAGCTCAGGTTACTCGGGGCTGCGATCTCGTCGAACATTCCTCGGTTTAATCCCGTCTTTGGATTCTGGAGCTTTCTTCCCTCTGTAAGTGTTCTCCCTCTTAATCTGTTTCACAGTGTGCTTTTCTCTTGTAACCTGTAATTTGGCACCCAAGTGTACAGTATGTTCGCGTTTTTGCCCCACGTGGCTTATTATTTTGTACTATTACTTTGTGTTAATAAAATATGCAAACTCATCGGCTGGCTCTCGGCGTCTCATTGATAGCTCGTGAGGGCCATCGTTGACAGGGGGGGCTTTGTCGGTGGTTTCTGATGTGGTGAATAATTTTGTCGGTGTTGTTGTGAAGGCGGGGTGATGCGGTCTCTTCTGTTTGGAGCTGGTGTGTAATTTGACACACCTAGCGTAGTCTTAGTCTGGGGTTGGCGGGTTTGAGCTGCCGCTGAAGGTGAGGAAGGAAGGCCGGGGCGGCCACGGGCGGACGGCCAGCGTCCAGGTGGGGAAAATCCTCCAGAGAAAGGATGTCAAATCTATTTTCCAAGAGCAAGGGAAGAGAAGAGGCGCGGCCTTGTCTGGTCGATCGACGATGATTGCTAGCTGGTCCAACCAAGGTCCAGGGCGCACATTGAGGATGAGAAGAACCAGCCGGGGCTTTGGGTTTAGCCCCGAGACGAAGCCAGTGATTATTGCTGTGGTCCTGGACATCTGAAGAGGCCGGAGCAGGTGTAGAAGTGGACGGAGATGCGCTGAACTCACCCAGGTAAGTAGCCGTCTCTGCCAGCTGCGATCTGGTAGCCGGGGCCGATGTTCGCCCGAGAATTATGGTGTCGAGGTGGTCTTCAGCCTCCCGAATCTTATAAAGGTTGGAGAGTCTCACTTCCAACTCAGAGACCTTCCTAAGGAGGGACACACAGCTGGAACATGTCGGGGATGGAGCCATGATGTTCCAGGCGAGAGGTGGATAGCCAGCCAGCTAAAAACAGCTAAAAACAGGTTAGCTAAAAACAGCTAAAAAGGCTAAAAACAGGTTAGCAGGTTAGCCTAGCCCAGTAAAATAGCCCAGCCGGGGGTCCTACCCACCCACGCGTCCGATCGGGCTTTTCAGCTAGGCCAATACTAAGCTAACACTGAGCAAAAACTAATATCAGCAAAAAGAGATAAAAAATTAAAAATGAAATCAATAAAAACAAACAAAAGCAGACAAGATAATTCTTTGACGCGACAAGACGTTAAAAGACGCCAGCACATGCATTTGTTAACACACTGTACACATCTTGAACATAAAAATAAATTCCTTTATCAGTGATCATACCAATAGCAGTTTTTTTTCCAGGTTTGGACGGAAAAGAATGATTCTGCTGTCCTACATGAGATGAGATGAGATGAGATTCAACTTTATTGTCATTACACATGTATGAATACAAGGTAACGAAACGTGACTTGGCATTTGGGCACGCTCTGCAGAGTGCATCCAAGGCTGGGGCAGCCGCTAGGCGTCAGTCAAGCCCTTTGATTTTGCAAGTGATTTCTCATATGATTTTTCTGTATTTGTTGCCATGAGGTTTTTCACTGGATTAGGAATATCGGGAATAAGTATAATCTCCACTGTACTTTGTACATTGTTTTGCAAAGAGAACAATCTAACTTGCACAGTCAAATTTTTTTCTTTTCCTTCTTTTTTCAATCACTGTTTGCAAATGATTATTCAGAAATATCATAGATTATTATTCTATTTATTAGATAGTCTTTTCCATGTTTAGGGTGGATTCATACTACATTTGGACCAACTTTTATTGACGTTTTGGCAAACGTCAGGCTCTGCTGGCAAAAGTTGGTAAAAGTTAATGATAGCTGAAAGTTTTCTTTGAAAATTTACAGCATGCTGAGAATTTGCCAACGAATGGAAATACCATACACATTGGTGAAAGTTGTGCTCAGTTTGTAAAAGTTCCTGAGCGCTGGACTGTTCTGCAGAGCTCACCTAAGTCAGCCTAAGTTAAGCTCCATTGGCAAACGTTGACTGAAATGTTGGCAAAAGCAGAGGTTTTTAGGCCGAAACTCAATTCAAACATGCAAGAACACAAGAGAAATGGACAGAAGGGGAAATTAAAAAAAGAAAAAATATACATAATCTCCTAAAAATGTGACAACCCAAAAGAAAAAAAATCTCATTGTGAAATTTACTGTTCTTAATTTTCTGCTCTGTGCATAATCATTCTCCAGGATTTACTCGTTCGGCTTCCATTTTGTGGAATCAAAAAGCACTGATGTGGTGTCAAAAAGTAAATTACTTTTAACGGGATTTTATGTTATTTTAATAGAGAGAGTTGTAATGTAGTTGGTTGGAAATGCCACATTCATAGTTTTCAACGTGAACAGACACCCCCTGTTTTTTTAAATAGTTGAACTACTCTTAAATTTGTGTTGACATATGCTGTGTTTGAAAGGCTCACTTCTTCCCCATATAGTGTACTATATTGTCATAAACCAGCCCTTCTGGGGCAAAAGACGGGCCCAAGCGCTGAACTGTAGTGTGACATTTATTAACAAAATACAAAAACAATGCAGACAACACAAAAATACAAACTAGGATTACTTACAGAAGATACACTCCAGAGCAGGGAAGGCTCTGGAGGAGAATAGGAAAAAACACAGAGGGAAAGAAGTCCAAACCAGTCCAAATAAAGCAATGCTGCCGCAGTGAAACAATGAATTGACAGAGCTTAAGTACTGGGCAGACAAATGAGCAGCAGGTGTGGGCTGAGCAGGCAGGTGAGCTAATTACCTAACTGTCCACAGCTGAGGTGGCAGGAGAGTAGACTGAACAGTTAGTGGGAGTATCAGAGAGAAGGGCACATGAGAGACAACAACCCAAAATATACACAGAAAATTGACAATAATAACAGACATGCAAAACTCAGAAATAAAATGAGTCTTAGCTCAGAGGGAATAATTGAGCTCAGACACATGACAGAGCCCCCTCCTCAAGGGATGGATACCAGACACCCCCCAGGCAACACCAAAAAGGACCCCCCACCCCCAGGAGAAGGGGATGAAAAAAAACTACCCCGGGAGGGAGGTGGGGGAAGACAGGTTTGGAGGGAATTAAAGGCTGGAGCCCGCTCAGGGCCCACACCCACACTTCACTGGGCCCCTGGGCTCCCTAGGCCAAAGAACTATGCTCTTTGGGAGGCTGGCCGAAGTCCTAGGCCAGACAGACGGTGAGGTGGAATGAGTCGGGTGACCTGCCGGAGAACATGGGTCACCCAACCCAGCGGCTCAGTCTGTCGGGCGGCCGGCCAGAGTTCTTAAGCCACCAGGACCAGAGGAGTGACCCAGGCGGCGGTTCCCCCACAGGAAGACTCAAGGACAGAAAGCAGAGCCAGAGGGGGGAAACCACAACAGCGTCTGGTGGTGGAGGAGGATGGGGGCTCAGGCGCAGCTGATGGCTGTACCTGACTCTCCTCACCAAGAGCTAGGCAAGATCTCTCCAGGACGGAAAAGAGAAAAACAAAAGAGAGCACTTGCCTGAGCTCGAGCTCCACTGCCGTCCAGGACTCCGTTGATCCAGATGACGACATCTCAGGCCCGGTCTCTTGGAGGTCCAGCTCCAGTTCCAGCTCTGCTGCGGCGCAGCAGGCATGATGGTGGTTGCAGTCCTCGTCTCCCCAGATGAAGTGGACCACGCTGGTGGCTCTTCCAGCGTGGCAGCTGGGGGATGGCTCACTGCTGGTGCTGGAACAGGGTCCTCCAGGGCCACGGGCTCCTCCATCATTCAGCGGTTCTGATCCGGGGCCGGCGGACACTCAGGGGCCACAGGAGAGAACACAGAGAGGGCTGGTGAGCAATTTATAACAGCAGCAGGTGGGGAGAGCTCAGGGGACTGCTTTTCCTGAGCCTCCCTACCAGGAATCAGGCAAGGTATATTATCATAAATAGAGGCAGAATGAAATAAAACTTCTGGATGTTACCCGTTGCTGTATATGGAGCGCTGTCCCTCTCTGTGGCTAAGGTGAGCTTGGGCCCCTCTGTGGATTGTAGAGGAGCTGCCCCTATAGTCACTGGGACAGACGTAACCAGGGAAAACATGGAGGACCTCTCGGCAGCAGGAGAACATGTCAAGCGGACGGAAGTTGCAGCAGCAACGGAGAGAGCGAAGGTTGGCGGGACAGCCAATGAAGGAGAAGGAGAGAGGGGGACTGCTGCGGGAATTGTCGGGCTCAGTGTAAGGGAGATGGCTGCCGAAGAGGCAGGGGAATTCCTCCGGCGGTCCGGAGCCGGACAACGTTGTTGTGGTTGAGCTGGAGTTGGCGAACCGGGAGAAGGGATGGACTTCTGCCGTGGAGAACGTCTCCGCTTCAGCTTCGCTGGAAACGCCCCCACCGACAGTCCTGGAAACGATGGCTGGAGCGCACAGACCGTGGAAAGCTGATCTGTGTATTGCGGATAACTCCACAGGCTGGGGTGTGCCTCCAGAATTCCCACCACTCCATTCAAACTTTCTAAGATCTTCTTGGGTCCATGGGCGGTGAGAGCTTCATCCACAACCCTTTGGATGAAGTCCGCCGCCCACTCCTCCTCCACGGCTGGAGACCCCGCTGCCAATCTTCCCTTGTTTGTGCGAAGACGGCGAGCCAGGGATATGAGCTCCACTTCACAGGTGAGTGGGAAAAAAAAGGGGAAAAACATTAAAAGACAAAAAAGCACACTACCGCAGCTGGGACCTAACTTGGCGGCAGCATTCTGTCATACACTGGCCCCTCCAGGGCAAAAGACAGAATCAGAATCAGATTTATTGCCATTGTTCATGTAGTACACAAACTAGGAATTTGTCTCGGTGCAATGCTGCAACATTAAACATGATAAAATAAAAGAAATAAACTATACATGCAATAAAGTGTAGAATAAGAATGAGTAATACTAGTCAGCAGTTTAAATATATTAGCGAGCAGCAGATAATGTGGAGAACCATATAGTGCAGTCGGTAATGCAAGAAGAAAACAGTGATGATTGACATGAGTCTGGTTGAGCTGCTGTACATAGTGCACGAGAGTCAATAAGTCACTTAGTGTTCAGCAGTCTGATGGCAGAGGGGAAGAAGCTGTTCATGTGATGGGAGGTTTTAGTCTGAATGGACCAAAGTCTTCTACCTGAGGGGAGAGGGGCAAACAGTACGTGACCAGGGTGTGAAGGATCGGCTATGATCCGGCCAGCACGCCTCCGAGTCCTGGAGATGTACAGATCCTGGAGAGATGGGAGCTTGCAGCCGATCACCTTCTCAGCAGTGCGCATGACGCGCTGCAGCCTTAGTCTGTCCCTGGCAGTGGCTCCTGCGTACCACACGGTTATGGAGGTGGTGAGGATGGACTCGATGATGGCTGTGTAGAACTGCACTAACATCTTGGTGGGTAGCTTGAGCTTCCTCAGCTGCCGCAGGAAGAACATCCTCTGCTGGGCCTTTTTGATGAGGGAGCTGATGGTTGGCTCCCACTTGAGGTCCCTGGTGATGGTGGTGCCTAGGAAGCGGAAGGAATCAGCAGTGGTGATGGGAGAGCCTGTGAGGGTGAGGGGGGGCAGAGGGGTTGTGACTTTCCTGAAGTCCACAATCATCTCCACTGTCTTCAGAGCGTTCAGCTGCAGGTTGTTGTTGTTGCACCAGGACGCCAGCTGGGCCACCTCTCTCCTGTAGGCGGACTCATCGCCATTGGAGATGAGCCCGATGAGGGTGGTGTCATCAGCAAACTTGATCAGCTTGACAGACTGGTGGCTGGAGGTGCAGGAGTTGGTATAAAGGGAGAAGAGTAAGGGGGAAATTACACAGCCCTGGGGTGATCCGGTGCTGATGCTAACAGAGTCTGAGACAGTCTTTCCCAGCCGCACATGCTGCCTCCGGTCCGTCAGGAAGACAGGCCCAAGCACTGAACTGTAGTGTGACATTTATTAACAAAATACAAAAACAGTGCAGACAACACAAAAATACAAACTAGGATTACTTACAGAAGATATACTCCAGAGCAAGGAAGGCTCTGAAGGAGATCAAGAAAAAACATAGAGGCAAAGAAGTCCAAACCAGTCCAAATAAAGCAATGCTGCCGCAATGAAACAATAAATTGACAGAGCTTAAGTACTGGGCAGACAAATGAGCAGCAGGTGTGGGCTGAGCAGGCAGGTGCGCTAATTACCTAACTGTCCACAGCTGAGGTGGCAGGAGAGCAGACTGAACAGTTAGTGGGAGTGTCAGAGAGGAGAGCACATGAGAGACAACCCAAAATATACACAGAAAACTGACAACAAAATAATAACAGACATGCAAAATTCAGAAATACGTAAACTGAGTCTTAGCTCAGAGGGAATAATTGAGCTCAGACTCATGACATACATAGTGAATCAGCCATCTTGTAGCACTGTTCGAAATCTTAACTGAAAATTTCATTCACTATATAGTACACTCAAAATATCCCACAATGCCTTTTGAAAAGTAGTGTACAGCAGATGGTCACTACATTAGCCAATATATCCTATAATGCAATGCGCAGCCAATGGAGCAGTGACAGCAGAGCTTCACATCACAGCATAAACTACCTTAAGGTATTTATATTTATTAGTTCATCAAAAATGATTTGATTTAATACATATTTACTACAAATTACATGCAGGTATTCATTTTTTTAACCATTTGTCTGTTAGGTTTTACTGTCTCACGTGATGACGTCATTAATTGTGCTGCAAAAACAAGCCAGTAGTGTCCGAAAGCTCTTAATTTTATTGTTATATTGAGTTTACTATATAGTCCACTATATCTAAATTCACTATATAGCGAGTAGGGAGGGAGGGAGGGAGTGAACATTCTGAACATTCATTCTGTTATTATCCCTTGAAGATAATTACTTTTCTGCCAGTAGATGGTGCTTTGGTGTCAGTGTGGTTCCACTCGGGACAGCCCTGCTCATGAGCAGTTCAGAATTAAACAAGCGCTGGCAGGAAAAAGTTGAAACTTTTGTCTCATCCCTTTTGGTCCACAGGTAATGGAAAAACTTACTTTTTCATCCTTAATAAGGCTCAGTATTGAGCATGAGTGCTGTGTAAATGTTTTGTGATGTTTTAAGATGTGTTTCAGCCATGTGTAAAGGCTAATTTGTCATGTTTAGAGGTTAATAGGTTCTGGCTCAGTGCCAAGTGCGGCGGCAGATAAAATAAAGGCGGCGAAGTGAGGTTTTAAATAGGTTTATTATCATACCGCCGTCACGAAGCTCGCCCAATGGGCGGCTCGGAGGCTCTCCAGCAAAGAGACACAGGATGTGTGTGTCAGCAGCAGTTGAAGGAATGAGAGAGTGAACATGGATTTCAGTGAGCTTATATACCCAGTTACAGACAATACATGGAAGGCATGATATCATCAAAGAGATTGCAGACAGGCATGAGACATTTGCATTTGAGAGACACAGTCAGAACAGGAAGCATGAACACAATGCATGAATGGGACATTAACATCACAGTACTGAGCCGGAACAAGCCAGAAGGAGCGGGGCTGCCTGTAGACATTAATACACACATTTCACTGTTCTGTTATTTGCTCTAGCCGAGCGCTGTGTCTGTCCCAGTCTGTTGTGGGGGATACGCCACACCAAGTATACTGACCACACGACACCGTGTTCACTAGAAACTACATTTCCTTGAGTCCATATTCTGTGTGCTGGGAATCAATGTTTGGTAAAACTTGTACGCTTGAAATGTTCATCATCATCATCATCATAGCAGTCTGTCGGGGGCGACAATGACTGTTTCATTTAAGAGTTTGAGTAAGCTGCTAGTCGGTAAATAGGCTTGGAAAAGACTTGAAATGGCTTTTCACTTCCGGTTATTATTAACATGGAGAGTCCGTACCATTTTGTGAACAGTGTGTGTGTGTGTGTGTGGGGGGGGTGTTGTTTGAGGCGCCGGGATTAAGTATGAGATTATGAGATGTTAATTATTTTGTTTGCTCTTTTGGTTCTGTTTAACACATTGTTTTGTACTTTTTAATTATTATTTTTGCTGTTGAAGAATTTTGAGTCTAATTTAATTTATTTTATTTATGTCAATTGTTGTTGTATTTTGGAGACAATGTTATTTTAATTTTTCTGGTATTTTTTTTTATTATGTTGTGAATGTGAAGTGAATGTAAGTTGCACTCTTAACTGGAAAACCCCAATTGTATATTGTTGGGGTTTTTTGTATACACAGTTCAGAATTAAATTAGCGCTGGCAGGAGAAAGCTGAAACTTTTATCTCCTCTCTTTTAGTCCACAGGTTACACAGTGTTCCCTAGCCTGTGTAACCCTTGCTGCCTGTCGAGATTTCCTCTAGGTCTTGCACCGGTAACAAATGGGGGCTCGTCCGGGTTGAGTAGTGTTGCCACCTATTGAAATGAGTGCTGAGAACATGAACCTGTGTCCAGAGCTCAGGGACGGCTGCAGATCCGTGCGTCATCCAGAGAGCAGAGGTCACCCATGTAAAGTCAACATGGCTACAATCACGGAGCGACGAGCATTGGTATTCAAGATCCAGAAGAGACTTCCCATTTTTAGTGCATGTCAGCTACTGGTAGTTACAAGTTTGATTGATGATGGCAGCAAAGCTTGCAACATTGATGACCTGAGTGAACCAGACCTGTATGACTGGATTATCGACTATGTAAGAAGTGAGAAGCTGGTTGCCCTAGAAGGTAGAGGCATGGGCCAACTTCTCCTCCTCAGTGACCTGATGAGTGACCTGCTGGCCTCCACCACAAGGACCGTCAGAATCGTTGACCAACCCCCTAATCAACCCCTTCCCCTTCTTGACCCCTCAGACAAACATTTCATTTCCCCTTCCACACACATGCCCACACATTCAACACACTTGGACAGAGACAAGCACACACCCCCATCCTCACTTGAGGACCAAGATGCAGACATCAACCCCCCTACAGAGAACAAAGACACACCACCACCATCTGGGCGAAGAGACCATTTTATGCTAACTGCAAACCCCACCACTCCAGCATTCACCTCCCCAGCCACAAAAGGTGCAGCTGAAGCTCTACTGGGCAGGGTGAGTCTCTCTCCCAGTATGGGAGGCCAGTCACTGAGGTTTAATGATGTTGCAACTCTGCTCCCATGCAAAGAATTTAAATTACATGGTGGACAAATTTTTGATGTTGGTGCTGACATGTCATATTAGTCTTTGTAAACAAATTGATGAAGGTTTACTAGAAGGTTTTACAGAGTTTGAAGTTATTCGCACTGTGATTAAGATTATAAAGCCTGGCACATTTAAAGAAATGTTGTCTAGCAAAGTTGACTTAATTGTTGATGAGTTGAAGCGGTTTCTCCACGTACACATCAGGGACAAAAGTAGTACTGAGCTTTTTCAAGAGCTAAGTAATACCAAACAACAAGGCAAAGAGAGTCCACAGCAATTTTGTATAGATTCATGGGATTGAAACAGCATGTTTTATTTGAGTCACAACAACCTGGTACAGAGTTTAGTTGTGACCAAAAGCTTGCCCAAGGTACATTTTTGCATATGTTTTACCAAGGGTTAAATGAGAAAAACAACCATGTTCGACATGACCTCAAACCCTTTCTCACTGACTTGCAGGTTAGCAATGACTTTCTCTTAGATCAAATCACAAAGTATACTAGTGAGGAAACAGAAAGACTAAAACACCTTGGTACTGTATGGAAATCTCAACAAGTGACTGCAAATACAGCTCAACTTGACAGTAGAGACTTGGCCAAGCAAACTAAAGTTGACACTGAGCTATAGGCTAACCGTGCTGCTATCAAAGAACTGACTGCACAAGTGTCTTCACTGACCAAACACTTAGCCCAGATGGCAAAACCTACAGACAGTGTCACACCAGCAGAACCCTGTCCCCCAGCAACTAGCTCTCAGCCATCAACATTTAAGACACGGGGTGAATGCAATAACTATAACTCAACACAAGATGAACTGCTTTCACTACTTTGTTTGTGGTCAAGCTGGGCACTGCACAATAGGTTGTCTGCAAAGAACAGTGTCCAGAAATGGGGTGAGGTCACTGAAGAGGGGCAGCCAGTGACCATGACAGCCACGGAGCCATGTCAGCCATTCAAAGACCAGCAATGTAAAAGCTAATGTTGTGAAGTCACCACCTCCAAGAAAATGCTTAGCACAGGTCATAGGCAAGCAATGTATAATTTATTTTGCCATCAGTGGTGTCCCTATTTCAGTGTTACTCGATTCAAGTGCTCAGGTAACCGTGGTGGGGAGGGCATGGCTGGAAACAGCACTTCCTAGTGTTCCTATCAGGCCACTTGAATCCCTTCCATCTGATTATCCTTTAGAGATATTGGCTGCAATTGGCACAGACGTTCCCTTTGATGGGTGGGGAGATGTTGACCTCCAGATTGGTAGTGATAAGTATGGGCATGTCACTATACAAGTACCAATACTGATTACCAAGACCTGTGTAAATTGTCCTCTATTAGGCAGTAATGTTATAGCTGAGATAATCAAAACATACAGACAACAGGGTAGTGGGGCTGATATTTTAGCCTTGTTAAAGAAACTTTGAGTGTCAGCGACAGCACAGTAGACGCTTTGGTTTCTGTCTTTCAGATGTTAACTCCTGAGGAGACTTCCTCTGAGTACAGTGTGAAAACTGGGAAGAAGGGTGTGACTGACCCAAAGCAGGGCAAATTTGTGAAGTAAGATGTACGTAGAGTCCGGGATGTCCAAGGGGTGGGACACTGTTATTCCAACCTCACCTAGAAAACAACTGCCCAGAAGGGTTACTAAAGCTATTTCCAGCTTTAGTAGATGTTTCTAGTGGGTCAAAACAGTTAAAATCCCTATATAGAACTCCACTAAACACAATGTCTACCTTAGCAAGAGAACTGTTTTAGGCTGCTTGGAGGAAGTTATTGGTGTGAAATCAGTTAACTGTCACCCTAACCCCCATTCTTGTGTAAATGTGTCATCAGCCCAGTTAAGTACAGATAGTCAAACTGAAACAAACAACACGGATACAACAACAAACATACCCAAGCAGAAATGGCACCCACCTGTTGATGCATCACACCTGAGGGAAGATGAACAGAAAATAGTTAGACATACATATATGAACAGTCAGATTTGTTTGCTAAAGATGATTCAGACATTGGATGCATTCCAATTTTACAACTAAAAATCCATCTCAAGGATGACACACCAGTCCAAACATCTTACAGCTCCAATCCTAAACCCTTGTATCATGAGACAAAGGAATATGTCCAGAACCTGCTATATCAAGGTTGGATCAGAAAGTCCACCTCACCCTACTCATCTCCAGTGGTATGTGTCTGGAAAAAAAAAGACAAAAGCTTACGCCTTTGCATTGACTTTTGTGGCTTGAATCGTAAAACCATTCCCGACTGTCACCCTATTCCACGCATCCAGGACCTGCTGAACAATTTGGGAGGCTACTCATGGTTCTCAATACTCGACTAAGGTAGTGCTTATCATCAGGGTTTTGTTGTGAAAGCTCCAGACACCTGACTGCCTTTAGCATGCCTTGGGGACTTTACGAGTGGATCCGCCTCCCATTTGGCCTTGCCAACGCCCCAGCAGCATTTCAAAAATGCATGAAGGGGGTCCTTGGCAATCTAAGGGACAAGTGTTGCTCTCCATACTTGGATGACGTACTTTGTTTTTCAAAGACATTTTACAACCACGTTGATGACCTGAGGCGGGTGCTTGGTTGCCTTCGAGAGCATGGTATAAAACTACGCCCGAAAAATGTGAACTGTTTAACCCCTTGCACTCCGGTCAGTTTTCCTAAAAATGCCAAAAAATAATGTGCCCAAAGTAAATCGAAAGCTGTTCTTCAACCCTTTGCAGCATCTTCATGGGGTTGGTCTCATTTAAAAGAAAACACTTTGAATTTTTTGGCAAAACAGGCATAATCTCTCTAAGTGCTCCGGCCACCGAGTTACAGTCATCTAAACATACTGAACTTGAAGAAAATAAATTTGGCCTGGGTGTTTTTTTGGATACAAATGCTTGCAAATAACACACAGCTTCAGATCCGGGCTGGAAAATGCAACAGAAATGTAGAACCAAGTGTTATCCAGCTGAGGTCCAAATTTTGTAACAATACCACAAAAAATGAATATATTACACAGCTTTTTCCTCAGGCTGTTCCCAGGCGTTTTGGAACTGTGCCAAATTGTGCCAAATGGCACAGTTTGAAAAAACGTCTGTAACTTTTGAATGATTCAATGTAGAAGCTTCATTTTGGGCTCTAATGAAAGGTCACATTCAGGGCTGTGTCTGTGTGTGTGTTGGGGGGGGGGTGCCCCCCCCTCGCTACAGAGGACGGAGATCGGCCATCACTACATGACGGATTAGCCTCATGTGGGATGTGGGACAGCAGCTCAGTCACCGCGGCTCTCCCCCCCCCCCCCCTCGCTACAGAAGAATAGTCAGGAATAAAGAATAATTTAGCTTATAACACCTTACCTCTTCACAGCAGCGTCCTGGCGAACTTCTCTTCCCCATTGTCAGACGAACGCGACGCTGGTCCGCTTGTGGTTCTGGTCTCGCGACCCGATCAAAACATAATTCCATTATTGCGGTTTTGTGCTTCCATGATTGCGGTTTTTGGCGAACGATTTTTCAAAACAAATAACAGTAGTAATTAAAAAAAGACTGGCGAAGGCGTGTGTGTCACTCAGCCTTCGTCGTCAGCGTCCGTCGGTCTATGACCATGGAAGAAATCATAACGTCTCATAACGTCTAATCCTTTTTTGATCTGCTCCAGCAGTCAGTCTTCACCCAGCCTTAAAAAAAACAGCTTGCGAACTTCTCTGCTTCAATTGGCTCACTGCATTCACAGCCTTGGTAGGCGGGTCCTTCTGGCTAGGTTTTCAGTCATTGGTTCTTCAAGGTTTCAGAAACCCAATTCAAGGCTCTTATTAGTCGAATGAGAGGTCAATCAGATGACCTAATCTGTTCGCGGCTGTGTCTGCAGCTTTTATTTTCAGTGCGCGCTTGGACGCCACTACATCAACATCACCACCTACATCACCATCTACACCATGCGTCCTAAAGCACACAAGAGCGCCCTCGTGCACTCTAGGATGCAGAGACTTGCCCGTCCGCGGTACAACGGAGCACAAGAGGTTAAGAGACAGGTCAGGTATGTAGGACGCCTAGTGAGCAGTGAAGGTGTTAAGATTGATCCTAAAGACCTCAAGGCTGTTCAGCAGATGACGACCAGAGAACCAAAGAATGTGGGTGAAGTTAATGCTCTTCTTAGGGTTCTTTGGCTATTACAGAACCTTCATACAAGATTTTTCAAGGGTAGCCAGGCCACTGTTGAAGCTCATAGAAAGCCCCTGCATTCCCAGCTTGAGTGTCACCCCATCTAAAGCTAATAAGCCTAAGCCCAAGAGCATTAAAAATGACCAGGTTGCATCTAAAACACCAGTCCAATGGACACCAGAATACAATGCAGTGGTGTCACATCTCGTTGATATGCTCATTAGCCCCCCATCCTAGCCTATCCAGATTTTGAGTTGCCCTTTGTCCTCCATACTGATGCATCAAACGAAGGTCTGGGGGTAGTACTCTATCAACAACAGGGAAGCAAACTCTGTGTCATCGCTTATGGTTCCAGGACACTCACACCCGCTGACAAAAATTACCATCTCCATTCAAGCAAGCTGGAGTTCCTGGCCTTAAAATGAGCCATTTGCGACAAATTTAGAGGTTATCTCCGTTACGTCCCCTCCTTTATGGTATACACGGATAATAACCCCCTAACCTACGGGACAGGCAGAGCGCTCAGCTTGAGCAATTAACAGAACAATGAGATGTATGGACCGATATCAATATATAGATGTGCCTTGCAGCCTCCTTTGTCCTACAGCCCCAGAGCAGAGAGGAATTCCAGCGCCAGTAATCCTGCTATTGATATGTGTGACTCTCATGTAAATGTCCCATGCATTCCTGCTTACTGTGATGCTAATATGCCATGCATGCATTGTCTGTGATTGAGTATATAAGCTGACTGTATATGCCTCACTTTAGCTTGCTCGCTCTCTCTAGTGCTTTTTGCTGACTTAGAGACGCAGGGCTCACTCCAGCGCGCTGCCACAGCGCTGAGTGAGCCTCGTGATGGAGGATGAATAAAGCACCCTTTTAACCTTCAGTTCGCCGTGTCTGCCTGCACTTATTTGATCCTCCACACTGGGAGGATCAAAGGAGGATCGGAGGATGGCTTTTGATCCTCCACGGAGGATCGAGAGGATCGGAACTAGCTCAGTCTCTCATGTGCTTGTTGCTGACTTGGAGACGCAGGGCTCACCAGTGTGGAGGATACAAATAAGGGTTACCAGTGTGGAGGCAAGGCTCCACACTGGAGTGAGCCCTGCGTCTCTAAGTCAGCAACAAGCACATGAGAGAGCGATGGAGAACGCAGCGCGTGGACCAGAACGCACCATGACCTGGCACGAGCAAACGACAGCAACAGCCCGAACAGGGAAGACCATCGGCGCCGACGACGCTGATTTCCACCGAGCTCCCTGACCCTGACTCACCTCTCGACAGCGGACCACCCATGCACCGAACCCCCGCACGCACACCGGGGGGTTATGAGGACAGCGCGCCACACACCAGGGACCATCCGGCTCCACAGACTGGCATCGTCCTCCGCCGCTGCACATGCCCAAGAAACACGGCTGACCGCTATCCTCAGAACCTTCAGGGCTGCTCACGCACCTGAAGCAGGCACGCAGCCGGCACACAGGATTTTGCATGGGTCTCAGCCACGGCGCACATGGGAATTCAGCCGTCTGCTGTCCCCGAGGACTTTAGGGCTGCGCCCGCACCTAAAGCCAACACGCCAAGTCCCTCAGACAGCTTCAGCTTTTGTTTTTTCTCACAGCCGCTACGCATCCTCGCAGGACTGAGCCGCGAGAGGAGTCAGAGACAATTTTTTCTTCTCACAGCCGCTGTGGATCGCCACCATGTTTAATGGGAAAGCCCCTCAACATCGCAGATCCACATGCAATTTTTGCATGGCCCGGACAACTTCGCCGTCCCGTCATGCACAGAGCTTTTCCCGCAGCTCGTTTCCAAATCCGGCTGATCGACACCTCGGCCCCCTGCTGAGCCCTCTGGGGGGAGCAGTGTGGTGACCCACCACAACCTACGGGACAGGCAGAGCGCTCAGCTTGAGCAGTTAACAGAACAATGAGATGTATGGACCAATATCAATATGTAGATGTGCCTTGCAGCCTCCTTTGTCCTACAGCCCCGGAGCAGAGAGGAATTCCGGCGCCAGTAATCCTGCTATTGATATGTGTGACTCTCATGTAAATGTCCCATGCATTCCTGCTTACTGTGATGCTAATATGTCATGCATGCATTGTCTGTGGTTGAGTGTATAAGCTGACTGTATATGCCTCACGAGAGCTCTCTCACGTGCTTGTTGCTGACTTAGAGACGCAGGGCTCACTCCAGCGCGCTGCCACAGCGCTGAGTGAGCCTCGTGATGGAGGATGAATAAAGCACCCTTTTAGCCTTCAGTTCGCCGTGTCCGCCTGCGAATGGAGGATACGAATAAGGGTTACCAGTGTGGAGGCAAGGCTCAAATAAGTGCAGGCGGACACGGCGAACTGAAGGTTAAAAGGGTGCTTTATTCATCCTCCAACATGAGGAGCATCACAGTAAGAAGGAATGCATGGGACATTTACATGAGAGTCACACATATCAATAGCAGGATTACTGGTGCCGGAATTCCTCTCTGCTCCGGGGCTGTAGGACAAAGGAGGCTGCAAGGCACATCTACATATTGATATCGGTCCATACATCTCATTGTTCTGTTAATTGCTCAAGCTGAGCGCTCTGCCTGTCCCGTAGGTTGTGGGGGTCACCACACCGCCCCCCCCAGAGGGCTCAGCAGGGGGCTGAGGGGTCGATCAGCCGGCTTTGGAAACGAGCTGCAGGAAAAGCTCTGTGCATGAGGAGGTGGAGGGGGGTGGGGGTAGCAAGTGCCGGTCCGGGACGGCGAAGTTGTCCGGGCCTCGCAAAAATTGCATGTGGATCCGCAATGTTGAGGGGCTTTCCCGTTAAACGTGGCAGCGATCCACAGCGGCTGTGAGAAGAAAAAATTGTCTCTGACTCCTCTCGTGGCTCGGTCCTGCGAGGATGCGTAGCGGCCGTGAAGAAAAATAAAAGCTGGAGCTGTGTGAGGGACTTGTCGGGTTGGCTTTAGGTGCGGGCACAGCTCTAAAGCCATCGGGGACAGCAGACTGCGGAATTCCCATTGTGCGCCGTGGCTGAGACCCATACAAAGTCCTGTGTGCGGGGTGCGTGTCTGCTTCAGGTGCGTGAGCAGCCCTGAAGGTTCTGAGGGTGGCGATCGGCCATGTTCTCGGGCATGTGCAGCGGCGGAGGACGATGACAGTCTGTGGAGCCGGTATTGTCCCGTGCGTGGTGCGCTGTCCTCGTAACCCCCCGGTGTGCGTGCGGGGGTTCGGTGTGTGGGTGGTCCGCTGTCGAGAGGTGAGTCAGAGTCAGGGAGCTTGCTGGAAATCAGTGTCGTCGGCGCCGATGGTCTTCCCTGTTCGGGCTGATGCTGTCGTTCGCTCGTGCCGGGTCATGGTGCGTTCTGGTCCACGCGCTGTGTTCTCCGTGCGGCCCTGGAGGTCGCCATCATGGAGAGAGGACGAGGTGCGTGCTCGCTCGTTTGGATGCGGAGGATGTGAGCGATCCTCTGTCTCTGTAATCCACAGCGCGGTGAGAGGGAGCAGATGTTCTTTGTCCCTCGGCAGGTCCCAGCATGAAGGTCCCAGATCTCAGGCGAGGGTCGCACCATGACGCTTTCTGCAGCTTTCCCGGTCGTGGATGATCTCCGGGGAGTTTGCCCAGTGTTGGTTCTGCGTCGAGGTCTCCCGTGTGGCAGAAGGGAGGACAGTCCATTCGCGTCAGGCAGCTGCGTTCATTCATCGTCGGAGTCACCATCGAGGGCTGCGTTCGTTCGTCGTCAGGGTGTTCTTTTCTTCGGGGTCACCAGTGTGGAGGATCAGTGGACAGACTGTAATTTACTGTACATACTCTGTTGTCATTGAAATCTTATTTAAATCTTATTTAAATCTTACACCTGAACAACGAGAGCAAGTTTTAGCCAAAGTCAAATTCCTTGTATGTGTTGTGCATACTTGGCCAATAAAGCTGATTCTGATTCTGATTCTATATGTTTTGAACACTGCCAAGTTGAATGCAGTGGGTCATCACTGGATAGGTGAGTTAGTCGATTTCCATTTCACTATTAAGTATCAGTCTAGTAAATCCAACACCGACGCTGACACCCTGTCACGATATCCAGCACACCTCCATGACCACCTGAAAGAGTATACAGAGACCGTGGCGTGGCCCCAGAGGTAGTCTCTGCTATATGTCAGGGAGACAAAGCCATGTCTGATGGTGATGTGCTATGGATGGCAGCATTACAGCTGCACTCTGATGCAGATGATGTACTATCTGAAGGAATTCCAGTTATCACCCCAGAAAGCATCAAAGTTGCCCAAAGGGACGATCCATCCATTTGTGAGGTGATAAACCTAAAGAAAAGAGGTTGAAATCCAAATGACAAAGACAAGAGACAAATGAAACAAGAGACTAATACAGGAATGGAACAGACTTGTACTGGACAAGGAAATACTGTAAAGGCAGACAGGACAATGGAAACAGTTATTTCTTCCAACTAAACTAAAACCAACTGTACTAAGACACCTACATGACAACATGGGACATATCAGTGCAGACAAATCAAACTTTATTTTATTGTATATTTATATACAAAGTCATCCACTTGGTGAGAGAGAGTTTTTTTTTGGCCATTCATGCAGCATGAGGTTGAAGATTATGTGATGTGTCAGTGCCAATGTGTTAAACAAAAGCTGCCACGCATTCCAGAGAGAGCACCAATGGGTTGAATAACAACTAGTGCCCCCTTTGAGCTTGTCTGTCAACTACCTCCATCTAGAACCCAGTAAAAGTGGTATAAATATATTTTGGTCCTGGTAGATCATTTTACCCGTTTCGCCCAGGCCTATCCTACTAAGATTAAGTTGGGTAGAACAGCAGCAGACAAGATTTTCTACGACTTTTTTCCACACTTCGGGTTCCCTAAAAAATTACATGACCAAGGTTGAAAGTTCGAGATTCATCTTTTGCAGAGACTCCAGCAGTTGGCAGGCATTGCCCATTCTCGGACTACTCCCTATCACCCACAGGTGAATCCCATTGAACGTCTAAATCGAACACTTTTGCAAATGCTTCAGACTCTGCATGAGGAGAAAAAGTCAGAATGGAAGGACCATCTACCCCACATTGTTCATGCATATAACTGCTCAAGATATAAGGCAACTAACTATTCACCAATTTTTCTCCTTTATGGAAGAAATCCATGCTCTGTTGATTTGTTCTTTGACCTACAACCTGAGCAAGAGCTACATTCCAGACAAGAGTTGTCATAATCTCCCCGTGCACTGCGGAGAAGCACACGGAGGAGGGATGAAGAGATGAGGATTTACGAGCAGGGTTATGCACCACACACATTTATTAAATCCAGCAATACTGACACACAGTTTCAACAATGGTCTCCTATGAAGCTCAAGGAGTCCTCAAAGACGCTCAACAGTTTACAGGTGCGAACGACCGGGGAAAACACACACACAGTGAATACTCACAGACCTGGAGCTGCTCGAGTTAATCCAAATAGGCAACAAGGGAAACACAGTCCATGGCTGCACGGTGGCGCAGTGGTTTAGCACTGTGGCAGCACAGTTTTACCCTCGGCCGGGGGACCGCGGGGATCATGAGATCGTGGGTTCGATCCCAGCCCCCGACCAACAGTGAGCTGTGTGGAGTTTGCATGTTCTCCCCGTGTTGCGCGGGTTTACTCCGGGATTTCTCCGGTTTCCTCCCGCATACCAAAAACATGTAGGTTTAGGGCGCTCGCGCACGCAGCGACCAGCAGCCGGTGGCTTGTCACCAGACTGCAAACCAAGTCTACCTACAGGTACAAATAAGTAACAAAAAAAAAAAAAAAAAAAAAAAAAAAAAATAGCGACTTTGATTACCATGCAGCGATTAACGACCGCATGACAAGTGCGATGACCCAGCAGTGCGTGACTGGAAAAAGGTACCTTAAGTACACACATTGCTGGGGATGGTAGATTGGAGGCACCTGGGCGAGGTCCAGGAAAGATGATCAATGGGGCTGGGAACAGCTGATGGTGATCAGTGAGGGGGGCGTGGTCGGACCGGCAGACTGTCAGCAGACACACAGCTGCCAGCCCCAGAGCAGTGGCTATGGGCACGGTACACACTGGAAATACATACTAAACATGCATACACAACGGCCCTGAGACCCACAGAGAGATCAAGACCGAGCCGGGGAAAACCAAGCCGGCTTGGCTCCTAACAAGAGTACGCACAGAAATGAGCTTCTTGCATGTAGGAATCATATAAGATTGCCTCAGAAAACAGTGATAAGTTAAGAAAAGATAAGATAAACCTTTATTAGTCCCACAATGGGGAAATTCCAGGATTGCAACAACAAAGGGATAGCAGCACTCAGAGCAATAGTAAATGAGATAAGAATGGGTTAGCCAAAGCAGTAAATAAATATACATATGTACACAGTTATATACACAATGCAGGAGCATTGCAACTAGATGGTATCAACAGCATTACAGTTTGTTAAATTACCTAGCAGAATATAAATGTATCCAGACTATATCTCGCATTTGACTCAATAGTGTTGTTGCCACCCTCAATAATAACTGTAATTGTCTTAGTTGTGTATTGGAGGGGATGATCTCTATTGTGCAAAGTTGTTGCATTTAGTACATTTAATACGACTTCTACAAGCAGCACCAGTTAGGTTATAAAGTCTGACAGCCGTAGGTAGGAAGGACCTGCGGACCCTCTCCCTTGTGCACTTAGGATGGCACAGCCTACCACTAAATGAGGTCCTCAGTGCGTTCAGCATGTCCTGCTTGGGGTTGGACTCGGACTCCAGCAGAGATGACAGCTTAGCCACCATCCTCCTCTTTCCCATCTCCTCCACCGGGTCGAGGTGTCGCCCCAGAACAGAGCTAGCTTTTTTGATCAGCCTGTTCAGTCTCTTCCTGTTGGCTGCCCTGATACCGCTGCCCCAGCAGACCATTCCAAATGTGATGGCTGATGTCACCACCAAATCGTAGAAGGTCTTCAGGAGTGCTCCTTGCACTCCAAAGACCCGAGTCTCCTCAAGAGGTACAGCCTGCACTGCCCTTTCTTCGTTGGTGTTGTGTGGCCAGTAGAGGTTATTGTTCAGGTGAATGCCCAGGTACTTGTAAGATGCCACCATCTCAATGTCTGTTCCATGGATGTTTACCGGCGCTGTGAGCTTGCATTATAGACCACTTCCAGGTTAAGGTCGCTGGTCTAACTTAGAAGCACAGGGCATACTCAATATATTTTGGAATACATTGAGTTGAAAATGGTACCACCCCAAAGCAGTGTGTACATGTATAGCCCTGTTTACCTCCGCCAAGGAGGTTATGCTTTCATCGGCGTTGGTTTGTCTGTCTGTTTGTTTGTCTGTCTGTCTGTTTGTTTGTTTGTTAGCAAGATAACTCAAAAAGTTATGGACGGATTTGCATGAAATTTTCACAGATTGTCAGAAATGGGGCATCCTACAGATGATTACATTTTGGTGGTGATCCGGATCACCGTCCAGAAGAAAACCGCCATTACGGAAAATGCGATTTTCGTGAATAACTACTGAACCACTAATCCTATCATTGTCAATCCAATTGCTAGTCATATGTTTTCATGGTCAAGGAATCTGAAAACATACACACAAACACTGTATCGGGGGAACTGTGGCGCTTGGCGGAGGTCTGCACTCTCCGAGTGCTTTTCTAGTTTTAATATTATGATTAATGATATTTTTGAAAGAATCAATAGTGGAATAGGGAAAGCCTTGTGTGTGGATGACGGGGCCTTATGGATAAGGGGATGCACTTTTGTGTACATTCAGAGGAAAATGCAGTCAGCAATAGTCCAGGTTGATCAATGGGCAAACCGATAGGCTTTTAAATTATCAGTCTCAAAGACACAAATAATTTGCTTCTCTAAAAGTCACAAAGAAATTTCTTCAAAACTGTAAATCAAAATCAAAAATCAAATCAAATCAAATCAACCTTTATTGTCATATTGCTGCACATACAACTGTAGTGCAGGCAAGATGAAATTGCGTTTCTCTCAGCATCCATATAAGTAAAAGAACATGATTTAAGACACACTCACACATATCGTCACCCCCCACCCCACCACATCCATTCACACATCCCTGAGACATACTTGAAAAAATTAACCAGAACTATAATATACAAATAATATACATAATGTCCGTTGGTGCAGTAGTATGTATGAGAGATTCTGGAACAACTGATCAGCATCCCAACAGCTTGTGGAAGGAAGCTGTTAATCAGTCTGGTGGTTCTGCCTCTGATGCTCCGGAATCGTTTGCCAGATGGCAGAAGTTCAAAGTGTTTATGCAGAGGATGAGAACAGTCCTTGACAATGTTCAGTGCCCTGCTCCTGCAACGGTTCTGAAAAAGTTCTTGGACAGAGGGGAGGGAGACTCCAATTACCCTCTCAGCTCCCTTGACTATCCTCTGCAGGGCTTTTTTGTCTGACATACCGCAGCTGGAGTACCATGTAGCAATGCAGCACGTCAGAACACTCTCCACCACACCTCTGTAGAAGGTCCTGAGGATGCAGATGGGGAGAGAGGCCTGTTTGAGTTTCCTCAAGAAGTGCAGTCAGCAATAGACCGTGGCCATACGCCAAGTCAGACGGAACTGAATGCATGCATCTTCTGTGCCAACCAATGTCATGCTACTCATGTGTATTGACCAATGTGTATTGGATGACAATTGATATGCTAATGTGCCATGCATTCTCTGTCTGTATCACTGTATAAAAGAGCTGACTTTACATGCCTCACTAACGCACTGACAATGCACTCAGAGCTCACTCACAGAGCGCACAGCGCTGCTGTGTATCTCAATGGTGATGGAGGAATAAAACTCTTAAACCTTCAGCTCGCCATGTCCACCTGCACTGATTTTATACCTGTTTCCCGCACCTAAAGCCAAACTGCTGAGTCCCTGACACAGCTTCATTTTATCACAGCCATTGGGGAATTTGGTCGCTCGCCTTCCCCACATCCTCGCTGGACCAAAACACGAGAGAGGTCAGAGATATAATTTTTTCACAGCCGCTGTGGATCTCCGCCACGTTTAACGGGAAAAGTTCCTCACCATCGCGGATCCATGCGCAATTTTTGCACGGCCCAGACACCACGTCCCGGGTCTGCACTCGCTTATTCCCACCCCCTCAACCTCCTCGTGCACAGAGCCCGCTCGCCTTTCCCCACATCTTCGCTGGACCAAAACACGAGAGAGGTCAGAGATATAATTTTTTCACAGCTGCTGTGGATCTCCACCACGTTTAACGGGAAAAGTTCCTCACCATCGCGGATCCATGCGCAATTTTTGCACGGCCCAGACACCACGTCCCGGGTCTGCACTCGCTTATTCCCACCCCCTCAACCTCCTCGTGCACAGAGCCCGCTCGCCTTTCCCCACATCTTCGCTGGACCAAAACACGAGAGAGGTCAGAGATATAATTTTTTCACAGCTGCTGTGGATCTCCACCACGTTTAACGGGAAAAGTTCCTCACATCGCGGATCCACACGCAATTTTTGCACGGCCCAGACACCACGTTCCAGGCCGGCACTCGCTTATTCCCACACCCTCAACCTCCTCCTGCACAGAGCTTTTCTCGCACCTCTGGAACTCGGAGCGGAGCACACTGCCCTTTCCACCCCTCCCCCGTCCCCCTCACAGACTGACATGCCCTCCGACAGTTCTACAGGAGCTGGAGCCAAACAACGGTGGGGAGGGGGGGTCATAACCCCTTCTGACCGTACTAGGGGGAGTGGTGTGGGCACCCAGCACAATGCAGACTGATAATATTCACGCTCAGCAGGGATTTGCATTAGACCAAAAGAACCACAGGAGACAGTCAGACGGAACTGAATGCATGCATCTTCTGTGCCAACCAATGTCATGCTAATCATGTGTATCGACCAATGTGTATTGGATGACAATTGATATGCTAATGTGCCATGCATTCTCTGCCCGTATCACTGTATAAAAGAACGCACTCACAACGCACTCAGGGCTCACACACAGCACACAATGTTGCAGTGTCTCATGATGATGGAGGAATAAAACTCTTAAACCTTCAGCTCGCCGTGTCCGCCGTGGAACTCGGAGCGGAGCACACTGCCCTTTCCACCCCTCCCCCATCCCCCTCACGGACTGACATGCCCTCCGACAGTTCTACCGGAACTGGAGCCAAACAACGGGGGGGGGGGGGGGGGCACAACCCCTTCTGACTATTCTAGGGAGAGCGGTGTGGGCACCCAGCACAATGCAGACTAATAATATTCACGCCGTCTGTATGGGCAGAAGTTAGAGCAAATAAAGGTAGTTGGGTATTTAGGTGTGTTACAGTTTTATATATTAACTCCACCAAAGCCAGTCCCAAGCCTGGTTGAAAAAGGAGGAGGGTTGGGCGTGGGGTTAGCACCCCCACCCCGCAACAAAAGCTAAGCTGCAGAAACCGAAACTGCAAAACATATATATATATATATATATATATATATATATATATATACTGTATATATACACTGTATATTACACAACATAACAAAAATAATCCATCCATCCATCTTCTACCGCTTAATCCTTTCGGGTCGCGGGGGGGCTGGAGCCTATCCCAGCATCTTTGGGCGAGAGGCAAATAAATAATGTTTTTGAACAAAAATAATGTTTTTGTAAATTGTTTGTTTTTTAACCGATTTAAGACAATTTTTCACCGCTGAATCTGAAAATGACATCCGTTTCACTCAATCAGGTCAGGTTTTTATGCTATGTTGTAACCAGTTGTAAAGCAGTTGTACAGTTGTACTGTAAATTGAATAGTAGACACTGATAAAGGTAAGTACATGTAAATTGAATGTTGCATCATCGTTTTAAATTCAGAGAATTTCAAGAAATAAAAAGAATTTTGCATCATATAAAGTGAAAATACCCGTACATGCAAACAAAAACATATAAAAAAAAAATTGTGGCCATAGTTCAAAAAGTTGACCTGATTGAGCAAAACCAATGTGATTTTTGGATTCAGCACATCAAAACTGTCCTAAATCATCTAAAAAAAACTTAGACAATACATTTGGTGTTGACCAGTGTTATACAACAGTTATTTCCAACCAAGCAATTTGATTGGACAATAGGGATTCCAAGAGTTATATAATCTGTGATAATTGCACTCCAGTTTCACTGGATATGTATCACTCTGCTTCAAAGGTGTTCTAGTAACGTTAATTTTTAACAGTATTTTTCTATCAACTCTGACAATTGCAGTATTGTTTTGGATACCTTAATTTCCACAGTGAAGTGCTGTTTGACAAGAATTTATACATCTGACCCGGAAGTCCCACCCTTTTGCAAAGGTCTACTTCCGTCTACGTGGTCATTTCAAGATTATTAAACGATTTCACATCTGTTTAAAGAAAATAGGCAGTGCTAGAGTTTGTTTATTGTCTCGATTAACAAATCATAATACCTTTGTGGTAATGGAGTCTTTGTTTCTTCTGAAAAGTGAGCAAAATGTGCTAAATCACTAGCATGCTAACTACTAGCTTCTGGTGACTGGTATTAGATGAGTTATGATCTGAGATTTTCTGAAGTATTGACTAAACAGGTATGTTTTATAAACACATTACGTTTGCACTCAACAATATTTAATTTGTTTACATGTGTGTGAAATGACAATCTTCATGCTGATTGAGATGTTTAGCAACAGTTCACTGTCTAGATTTAGGGACTATTTTCTCAGCTGCGCAAAATAACTGGTTAAACAAATCATAATATTTTGTCACGTATTGCTGTCATTTAATAAATTTTGCTTGCTGGAAATGCTGTATAAAAGCAATATTACACTCGAGTTTGTTACAGTATCATGAATATACAAACTCCAGCAGGGTGTGATTGGCTTGTGCCACACGCCCCCTGAAGTTTGTATATTCATGATACCGAACTGATGCTCCTGTAATATTCCTTAATTATTGTATTGTTGATTTTGCTTATGGATCCAATTTATCGATTCCCTTATCAATTCCTGATCAGTTTTCCATGTGGGGGAAAAAAGCAGGCAAGGAGCGGAGGGCAAGCAGGTTGGAAAAACCTCAGCGCTACCTGTTGCTGTCATCATCTAAAAAGAATTAGATCATATTTAAATATCGAACCTTTTCAGCTGGGTTTTTTTAATTTAAAAAAAAGCAGATTAAATTTCTCCTGCAAGGCTGCTCACAATGCGTTAACATACTACTATTACTATAATAATGTGTTGCATTTATATAGCACATTTCAAGAAACCCAAAGTGCTATACAATGAAAGTCCATTATTTATTAACTTCACAGACAAACAATAGTAGCGGTAAGCTACTACTGTAGCCACAGCTACCCTGGGGCAGACTGACAGAAATGTGGCTCACAAGCTGTGCCAACGGCCTCTCCAACCACTATCAAGCATTTATGCACATTCATACCTAGTGTCATGGACACTGGAAGCAAGGTGGGTAAAGTGTCTTGCACAGGGACACAACGGCAGGATGGCTGGGGAGAGTGGGATTCGAACCACCAATGCTCTGGTTATTAGACGACCCGCTCTACCTCCTGAGCCACTGCCACCCACATGTCCCTCCGTTCCATTTTTGTTGCACACCAAGCTGGATGCCAGGAAGTTCCACTTGGACTTGAACCCGGACCTCGCGGTTGTGGGACGGATGCTCTACCCCTAGGCCACCACTCCGGTTAATAAGCTAATATTACTATCACTAAGTGAGGTGCTGCTGTTTGGGAATCAGGTATGGGTACATTTCGTATTCGTAGATTATTGAACACATTGCAGCCTTTCATTTTATCCCATGCTGCCACTTCGAGATGTTTCAACCCATGTTTATCATATGCCATGCTGTTTGTGTTTAACATACACTTCTGCCATTATCCCATGGCACCAACGGCATCATGGTGTTGCTTGGTAATGGCAGCGTGTGATGTCATGACATTTTTTTTTTTTTTTTAAACACGGAAGTGTTTAAATCGATAAGAGCATCGATAAGAGGAATTGATAGCATCAGCAACATCACGATTCCAGGGCCTCAAAAAATTTATAACCGGTTCCTGTTGGGAACCAATTCTTAATTCCCATCCATAGAAAATGAGCTCATGTCAACGATCTTTCTATGAAGCAAACAGGTTTTTCACCTTGTTGTTAGTCTGTGTTTTATGGATTCAGTCCTGTTCAAAAGACAGCATAACCAGAGCATTCAGTCTCTCCTGTCCCACAGTACTCCAAAGAAAGGATTGTACTGAAACACCTCTCCAACTCTACTGTTGTCATGGTGGTTGCCATTTGAAAGTGAATGACTATTTATTTTATGGTTTGGATGGCTGTGCTACAGTGTTTGGGCTGCAAAAATCTAGCCCATTTATATATATCTAGTGTTTTCTTGTGAGTTTCGGGGACATGCATCTTTAAAGTCCCACAAAGCCAATCAAAATATAGAGAATTTTTTTTTATAATTTATAATAATTTCATTTTATTTCTAAAGGCCCTGTCACACCTTGATGATTTAGTTTGCATTTGCCAACGTATCAAAATTTCTGTAAAACGCTGGGCCGTATGCATCGCATATCCATAATGACTTGGACGTATACATAGCTTAGTAAATAATATAGAACGTTTCGATAACTTTAAGATAACTTAAACCAACGAATGCTGAGCGTGTTGCCGGCATTTACAACTTATGTCCAATGATAGTCTAACTTATGCATAACTTATGCATAGTGTAGGGGATATTTAATAAAATATCGTAATAAGGTACAGGAATTATTTATTTTATTTAATAGTGGGTGTGGAAGGGGGCGGAGTTAAACCGTCGCTCCTGCACCCGCTAAATAAAATAAATAAGCACTCGTAAAAGGGGCACCAGTCCTGACGGACACTTATATTAAACTTAGTTTTAATTAATTTTGTACCTTCAATTACTTAATGGATCAGTCTCAAAATTTAAAGGGCCTATATCATGCTATTTTAAGCCTTTCAGCGTAAACTATATGCATGTATGTGATAGTATATTACCTTTGGTACACTGGAGAATGAATTTCTTATGAAATATGAGTTATTTTCGTGAGCTACTTTTCCAACCCAGAAGTCTCCTTCTTGTGGCTGCCGCCCATTTCATGACGTAACCCCTGAGCCGGCTGCTGCAGCGTGTTGCTGGGTTCCGCCCACGAAAACAACATCTACATTGACCCAGAGTCCGATCGGGAATTTGAGGTGCACGAGATACCACAGCGACCTCAAAGACGTTTACAGGAAGTTTCTGACTGGTAAATGAAAAGCTAAGAGAAATGTCTTTCATAGTGTTGTATTTATTATAGAACTGGCGGTCACAGACAAAAAGTTGCTGGCTGGTTTGATGCGTGCTCCCGAAAATAAACTCCAACCATTTCTGACGAGTAGGCTCTTCTTTAGGAAGGCTGAACAAACTCCTAAATCTCTCACAGCCAAATACACATTTACGCCACTTAGAAGACATTGTCTTACATAAAAAAGCAAACAGTTGTTGTCACTGAGCAGATTAGGTGCGAGAGGAACTACTTCTTCACAGCGTCAATACTAAAGTGAAAGAGTTTTGCCAATCACCGCTCTGTTAGCTGCGCGGAGAAAGTGGGTGTGTGCGTTAGCCTGGGGGCGGTGCTGACAGCACAGGCACTTCCTGGAGTGGGCGGCTCACCCACGTTCATACGTATGAACGTGGGGACCCAGTCATTATCAGGGACAGGGCGGAGCAGCAGCTCAGAGAGCAGGGTTTAGAAGGAATACTCAGAGATGCGTGAATGGAGCAAAATACCACTTTGGGGGTGTTTTTGGTGAGGAATTAACATTATAACATGCTTAAAAGCTCAAAAAAGTCGATTTTGCATGATATAGGCCCTTCAAGGGAGTTCTTCTCCTGCCGTGATCTAAGAAACAGATATATGCGAAAGGAAAATGCTTCAACTTCTCTCATTCACCCTTTTATTAAACTCATTCAGGTTACATGATATGGCATTCAAATGATGGATAAACAGATTCAAATGATAACAGGTGTCCGATATCACATTAACTGTTATTGGATTCCTGAAGTCTAGCGTTAAACCTTTGTAGAACCAAGGAGAAACCAGACTTATGTTTCAACGGTAAATGAAGGCTGAAATGTCTAACAAAACAGAACGCAATTTTATGGGGAAAATTCATAAGCTGATTATCTAAAAATGAACGTCTGAATTAATCTACAAAAATGGAGGGAAGTTACTTAAAAATGACTAAGAGTCTTCCTTCAGTTTATAGCTTTATCCTGTGGCTGAGAGACTAATTGTACCATGAAATACTGGTTATATTCAATTGTAATGTAATTGTTTGGACATCAGGTTTTTAACCCAGCAGATAGGAAAATAAGAGTTTCACTTACAAACAGCTGTAGGTCCACGTTTTCAGCAGGTCAGTACGGGCTGAGTGTGAAGTTAGGACGTCGCAGGAAGCGACTGCTGCGATGCTTCCTCGCAGCCGTGGAAGTGCAAACTCAGCTGGGGGCTCTCCAGACAATGGCAGCAGTGGATGGTTTGTCCCCGAGCGGTGTGACAAGGTCCTTGGCAACGAGTCCGAATTTGAGGTCTCTAGTAGGTGGATAGACCAAAAACACTGAAGGAGAAACTTCTCAGTCAGGCGGGTATGAGGCCGGAAAGAGAGTCCAAAAACACAATCTCTGTTCACTTTAAATTAGGAAAATTAAAGGTCCACTTTAACGGCGTGAAAAGTCAGAAAATCTGAGAAAAACATTTACTAGGATAAGAATGGCTTCTGAGGTGAAGGAAAGAAGTTTGATAGTTTGACTCTCTACTTAAGGCGAGCTCGTAAGAAAAAAAATGGTTTCTCCTCAGTTACCAGAAAAATGAGAAAATTAACGCAGAATTTGACAAACTTCACACAGAACAATTTAGATAAACTAAAACTACACGGAACCTTGAAACGGTGGAATAAAACTTTCCTCTGAGATCTAGATCGCTATTCTGCTTCTTTAATCTTAATCTAGTTCCTAATCTTTCTCAAAATCTCTCTCTTCAATCTTTTCTTTCATCTTTGATCTAAATCTTATTCTCTCTTATTCTGTCCCATTCTGTCTTGAATGCAGGGCAGCTCCTCACTCTCTTTTAACTGAGCACGCCATTGGGTCATAAAACATGGGCCGGTCGCAAGACAGACCAATCAACTTTGTAAAAAGCAGTTTGAAATGGCCGCCATCCAATGTGAAAACATTTCTTTGTTTGGGAGCAGCCAATCAAACGAAGACACCATCCCATGAAAATGCAGAGAAGAATTAATACTCATTCAGTTCTTATAAAATTAGGTGCTCAATATAAGATCTAAGTAAGTTAAATGACTTGGCTAATATTCAGTGATCATGCATTTATACCATTACTACTGACATTACATTTGTTTGACTAATGCTCATGAACATAACATTTCTTGTACATAATTATAATACATGCACTCATATTTAGATCGAAGATTAATGAAGTACAGCAAACCATGGTCGGTGATCAAAAAGATGATTTTCATTGTCCTTAGGATCCGGGGGAGATGATAAGCTGAAAGAAACTTAATTTTTAGTGAGAATTGACAGTCAATTTACACATAATGAAACACATTCCGTAGGTATCCACTAGGAGGTACTGTTGAGCTGTAGATGATTTCTTTAGGTCCATGATATCTGGACAGAGGCTCTGGTAATCGTCAAAAGTCGTAAAACTGTCTGGTTAAGCTGTTTATGACCCTTTCAGGGCATTAGTTTCCTGTAGGGCGGATGCTATCCACATGAACTGTCCACGTTGGGAATCTGGACTGGTGTTTTTTTATGGTCCCTTTAAGCAAATTCTGATCCTTACCATCTCTGCAAGAGGCAACTGTTTACATTGGGGTCCTGGGAGAAACATCCTTGGTCAGGCCTTGAGTGAGTGTAGTTAATATGAAAGCAAGTGATATTCCTGTAGAATGAAGAAAAGTGATTTTCCTGTAGAAGGAAGAAAAGTGAAATTCCTGCAGAATGGAGGAAAGTGATCTTCTGTCTTGGTTTGAGGAGACGATGATGCTACAGATCCCCCCCCCCCCCCCGTAGCAATGGTGAGCATCGGTCAGCATTGGTACACACTCATGGCAGCTTCGTCTCCTTGGCAACACTTGACCTAAATACTGGGTTAAAGGTTTTTGTGATGTCCATACACACTAGCATGCAAACAGTATCTATTACTAAGCAGAGATCTTTGACTTTGGTTTACTGGAAGGACTTACATGAATTTCCAAAAATAACTTGAATATGGACAAATGTAGATTATAAAATTTATAACATTGACTAAGAGTAGTAAGCTAAGGTATATGTCTTGAAATGACTCAAAAATTCTGGTTACAAAAGTAGGAAGATACAAAGTGCGTAGTTTTACATACCTGAGGTAGGTGTATTTGGTTTACGATGAAACAGCTATTATAATTGTTCAAAAATAGTTTGAATTGGGCACAAAAGTCAAAATGGAGTGCGAGAACTATATATAGATATATGTTTGTATATAAGCATGCATATAACTTAAAAAATTCTAAAAATAAAGATCAAAACGAAGAATGCAAAACAGAAAAAATTATTGCTTATTTGAGGTAGATGTTTAGGTTAAGCAATATTGAGGTAACTCAAGGGGGTTCGAATTGAATTGGTTTAGCTGGACTAAACCATGGTTCCACAGAAGTCTGACTCAGAGGGTGTTTGAGACCTTTGTTCTGGAAGACTGAGTGAACATGGAAGGTCATCATTGTTCTTTGAGTGGCAATGAGGATTAACTTTGTAACATCTGAAACAGGGGCAAGAAGAGGTGAAGGCAGGCTCGTTGTTAAAGGGTTAGCCGAGAATCTAATATTTCTAGCTACCTTTTGAAGGAACACAGGCATTAGGTGTGTGTGAGCATGGTCAACCTCTAACATGAAGAGTGACAAGTCCAAGACCTTGTTGAGTTTGAATGAGGCTTTGGAGCAAACATTCAAAACCAACACAGTATCTTGTAATGTTTTGGTAACGGTTGGTGGTTCAACTATCTGGCGTTTCGGTGTAGCGGTGTTGACCGATTTAACAGTAGAAGTGCTAAGGCTAGCAAGGGGCCCTAATGATGAGGCTGTGGTTGAGAATCTACCTAAGGATTGTTGACTTTTTGTCTGGGCTCTGTCCAGTTCTAACTGGGCAAAAGTAGATGAGAGTGCTAGGTAGAGGGCTAAACTGAAAAACAGGAGGGCCATTGTCCTGGCAAACAAATGGAAGTGAGTCATTTTAACTTTGAGCTTCTTGTCGGTTTTCCTTTTCTTGAGGTACCTGAGTGGTAGGTGAAAGTTATTCTCAGAGGTGGACCAACTTTTTTAGAGACTGAGCTCTAGGCTTTTAGTGTTTTATCACCTTTACTGGGTTTTGTGATTATTGACTTAAGCTAGTGATATTGGAGGTTTTGGTGTGTACTATTTTGAAATAGTAACTTGATGACACTGAATGAAATTTTGCAGGATCTTTTGAAGTTAGATTTTAAGGAAGTCAGTTAGTTTGGGTTAACTTTTCCTTTTGAAGGTTTAATTCAGTTACCTGATTGAGGGAGAGAAATGCGACCGAGTGTACCTGAGGCTGATAGTTAGCTAACAGTTATCTGTCGGGTGCAAACAAGATATTAGGTTTGTTTACTGACTTAATGGAACAGTGTTGTCCCCGACGAGTCCCATGGGGTTTTTGTAAGCTTCGATTTGATTACGATGGACCCATTTGGAGATGGGGTCCTGGCGACCTTTGCTTATTTTGATTTGGTAAACGAACAGAGAGAGTTTATCTGTGATCACGTGTGGACCCGTCCACCTGGGGAGGAACTTCCGAGCGAGTTTTCCTGCTCATGCATTGGTCTGTCCTGTCTGAGGAACGAAAGAGTAGTAGAAAACCTTGTCTCTCACTTGGAGTTCATCATGTGAGGCTTTCTGGTCGTAGCAGGCTTTGCGTCCTTCAGCTGATTGGTCCAAATGTTTTTGGGCAAAGGCAAAAGTCTGTTGGAGATGTTTGGTCAGGTTAGTCATGTACTGGTGAGTAGTGTAAGCTGTGGCAACACTAGCTTCTTCAGGTTGGTAGAGTAAATGCAGGGGCAAAGTCATTTGCCGGCCTGTCATCATTTCAAAAGGTGACACCCCAGTAGCTTCATGGGGTGTGGCTCGGATGGCCATTAAGACCAGCGGGAGTTTTACATCCCAGTATTTTTGGTGTGGTGAAACATACTTCTTCAGTATGTTGAGCACGGTTCAGTGGGTTCTTTCAATCTGTCCGGAGGATTGTGGGTGGTGGCTAATATGGAAGTTAGCTTTAACTCCCAAGGTTTCTCACAGTTGTCGCATGACTTCGTCGGTGAAATGAGTGCCGCAGTCAGAGTTGATTCGGCTTGGCAGACCGAATCTGGAGAATACATGGTTCATCAACAAGTAGGCCGTGGTTTCTGCCGTGTCATTAGGAGCAGGCAAGCACTCGACCCATTTGGTAAAAGCACATGTGACTGTGAGGAAGTATTTGTTTCCTCTGGCTGACCATGGAAGGGGGCCTACCCAGTCAATTTGGAGGTCAGACCATAGGAATGAAATGCCTCTTTTCTGTAGGGGTGCTCGATGAATCGGGTTGGTTGGTTGAAACTGGCAACATACGAGAGATCCCTTGATGTAGTCCGCTACATCCTTTCGCATGTATGGCCAATATGCCACTTGTTTGAGCGCGCTGTACGTCGCTTTGACGCCTTTGTGTCCTGCAGTTGGGAGATTGTGGGCATGAACAATCATCACCCCCCTCTGGTTACGAGGGACCACAAGCGCAGGCGCAGGGAGTTCCTCGGAAACATGAACTAGAATGCCATTTTGCAGCTGCAAGGACGATCGTGTGGCAAAAAAGTGTTTTTAAGTCTGGAGTGTTAGCGAGATCCGAGTCGGATGGTGCATTGAGTGCAGGATCCAACAAATATTGTATCATTTTATGGATTGCAGGGTCAAGGGTTTGAAGAGAGATAAGGTCAGCGTCAGTGAAAACAGGGTCAACCGCGAGAGGACCTGTGGTTTGTGTCGGATCTTGGGCCTTGTTTGTCTGGGCCCTAGTGACCGCGCAGACCGTAGGGGTGGGTGGGTGGGACTGTGAAGTCGGCACCAGAGCAGAATCAAAGGACCAGGGCGTGCCTTGTATGGCTCCTTGTTTTGCAAGTGAGTCCACAAGGTCATTCCATTCTTTGTCCTGACCTGGTGTGCGCGAGTGACCTCTGACCTTTTTCCAGTACACCTGGAGGTTGTTGGAGGTGACCAGGTGATCACATGCCTTGAAAAGGTCTTGATGTTTAACCGGTTTGCGGTTGGAGGTTACAAAACCTTTGGCCTTCCAGAGTGCTAAATGACAAGTGAAATTGAGGCGTGTGTAGTTGGAGTCAGTGCAGATGACCAATGTGCGAATGCCATGGTCTACGGCAAGTTGCAGTGTAATGAGCACACCTGCGATTTCCGCATACTTGGATGATTGGGAACCCAGTTGATAGTTGTGGGGTGCACAAGGCTGATTGTTCAACCATGCCACTCCCACACCAGCACGGATGTGAGTTTCTTGGTGGAAAGAACAACCATCGACATAAGCGGTGACCATATCTTGACAGATGTTCTGGTCAGAGTAGTGATGGTTTGGGTCTTCAGTGACTGTAGGTGGCTCTGCATGAATGGATGGTCCTGGAGTGTCCTCAGAGCACTGTTGGCAGGCAGTCAAGTCTGTGCCGAGAGGGCTTCTCAACTTCTGTGCGTAGCGGACCTCCACGTCAAAGCTTTGTAGAGCCATCAACCAGGAGGCTATTCTGGCATTTGTTACAACGCCTTCTCTGATGCGTTGACTGTTAAGGAAGACCACTGGTTGGTGGTGAGTCTCAACTGTGATTCTCTGGCCTCCCACATAGTTGGAGAAATGTTTAACTGCCCATACAGTGGCCAGAAGGGCTTTTTCGCAGTCCGAGTATTTCAGTTCCGGACCAGAGAGGGTTTTGCTGGCATAGGCCACGACTCGTTTGTCGTGGTCGTAGATTTGGTATAATCCAGCGCTTAACAAGTTGGCAGAGAACCCCACTTGTAGGAAGAATGGCTGGTCACAGTTTAGATAAGCCAGACATGGTGCTGTGCATAACTTTTGCTTCAACGCTAGCATAGCCTGTTCTTGAGCCTCAGACCAAGTGAAAGGGGTGTCCTTTCGTAGGAGGTCTGTAAGGGGTTTTGCCAAGTCTGCATAATCCTCAATGAACTGACGTGAGTAGTTGCATACCCCTAGGAAGCTCTGGAGTTCGGCGATGTTGATAGGGGCTTTGATGTTTAGCACACCTTGAATTCATGCCGTTTGTGGTAGGACCCCTTTGGATCCTACCAAGAGACCAACATAGTTGACTTTGGTTTTGCACCATTGGCACTTGGAGAGAGAAATTTTGACTCCTGCTTGCGTGAGCTGGCCAAGGACATGGTCGATTTCAGTGAGGTGGGTGTCCAGAGTTGGACTCCAAATGAGAATGTCGTCAACATAGATGAGGTTACTTCTGTCTCGGGCATCTGGACATGCTTTGTTCAAGAAAATGTTGAACTCTGCAGGAGAGTTGGCATAACCGAAAGGGCATCGGGTGAATGCGTATTGGCGATTCGCGAACGTGAAGGCCAGTTTGTGTTGGTCTTCAGCTTGGACAGGAATAGTCCAGAAACCAGAAGCAATGTCCAGTGTTGAGAAGTATTTGGCATCTTTGACTCTAGGGAGTTCTTCCTCCAGTTGAGTCATAGGCCACCTAGAGAAAGGAACTTGAGTATTCAATTTCCTGTTATCAATGGTGAGTCGCCACTTACCATTGGGCTTTAGGACAGAACATAAGGGGGCCGAGTAGATACTGTTGCATGGCCTGATTATGCCACGGTCCAGTAGGTCATCGATTATTTCTTGTACTGGGCCGTACGAGGCCAAGGGAATCTTGTACTGCCTGACGTAGGTGGGAGGAGCGTCAGGTGGTGTAGGAATGCGTACTGAGTGGATTGTGGTTAGTCCACAGTCCAAGGAGTCTTTAGAGAAGGATTGTTCATATTTAAGAAGAACCTGGTGAAGTTTTTCACGTTCTTCATCAGAGGTTAGGGCATCAGCATCAGCTACCACCTGTGCAATCTCTTCAGCGATAGTGAGAACCGATTTTGGTGGAGCATCGCTGGGATTGTCATTGGTCTGCTGATTGGACACCAATGGAAGGCATTCAATGGCTTGGACAAACATTTGGTCATTGTTGGTCAAGTCAATTCATCCCACTGACTCTTTGTCAGGGGTTGGCATTGACACAACAGCGATGGCCTTAGAAGGCTTAGTGTAAATGACTGTAGGTTCAAGAGAGTCGGCCCAAAGAGAATCAGGGAGGCTGCCTAGCACAGGAACAGTCAGTTCAAAATCGTGGAAATCCGTGGTGATGAGCCAGCCGAGAGGCGTGGCCTTGGGCAGGACGATGGCCTCTGCCGTGGTATTGTTTACCGGAAACGTGGTGGTTCTGTATTCTAGGCTTAGAAGGGGCATGGCCTCCAGAGTTAAGCCTAGATCATCAAGCAAAGGAGCCGGTTGGAAAAATGCTTGTGGATGCATGAGTTCCTGCCCGGTCTGAATGCATAGTTGGACCGGGTAGCACGTGACATTAGCAGGTATGAGACAATGTTGAGTGTTCAGTACCTGGCAGGCCTCAGGGATGGTCTGGCCTGACTTTAGAGTGTCGAGATCTGGTGTAGAGTGAGCGTCTCGGACTGGGGTGAGAGACCATAAAACATTGTTTATGGTATCAATCTGGGTTCCGAGTCTCACATGAAGATCACTGCCGATGTAAACTGCATGTGGCAGGTCAGGAACGACCGAGAAAGGATGAATTAGCAGTCTGTGGTTCCACTGAAGGTGGAGGGCGCAGATACTTGTGGCGACCAATGTTTTGTCCGATTTGGTCCCAGCAGGGAAACGAAAAGACTTGTTAGTGACCATAAGGTCAGGGTAGTTCTCGTGCAGAGAGTCGAAAAATGTCTGGCTGATCGCGGATTTATCAGCCCAGAGAGCCAGTACCACGTCTTCTACGTGGGAGCTTTGGATAACTAGTCCTTTGACCACTTGGGGGCAGTACTCTCCGTCAGTTGCCCCTGGTTTTAGGGTGCAAAGGAATGAACTGTGTTCATTTAAGGTTGGGTTGTCGGATGTGGTGACATGGGAAGGGGTGCCTATTTCAGCCCGGTCCCCAAGGTCACCTTCCGTCAAACTTTGTTGGGTCAGCAGTGCGAGTGGATTGACTCCTGGGACATCCAAGGTGTCAAGAGTGTAGCACTGTGATCCGGTTGCTTCAGGTAGAGTGGTTGGGAGAGGTTGTCAATCTTGAGCCCATAGCTTGAGGTTCTTGAAGTCTGTCAGAGGCTCAAAGTGATTAAGTAGATCCTTGCCTATCAGCAATGGAATTGAGTTGAGATTGGACACATAGACCGGATGGATCAAGGTCATGGGCCCAATGGAGATTTTTATCAATGACATGTGTAACACAGTCGTGTTTGAGGCTGCATAAGGTTGAATAGCTAAGGAGCAAGGTCTTAGTTTCAAGTCTTTGTGCGCGTGGTTAGCAGTGACATGTAGGTGTTCAAAAAGGTCCTGCAACATGAGTGTGATGTCCGCTGCGGTATCCAGTAGGGCTTCGTGCGTCATCACATTTTCCAGGGTCAATGAGAGGAAGAATTTTTGTGCAGCCCCCCTCACGGTCAAATCACACAGAAATTGTTGGACCGGTGGTTCAACGTAGATTAAAGAGTCGCCTGTTTTGGGCAAGTGAGGTTTTCCAGGTAGCTGGACTACCAAAATGGCACTGGGTGGTGTTGCATTTTGGATCTCCTCCTGAGTTTTGAGTGGAGGATGCTCGGTTGTGACTTCGGTATCCTTCCCCTTTGTAGTAGGAGATTCCTCAGGGTTGAGTTGTGGCAACCCTAAAGGATCGTTTGGGGTGGTCACAATATTTATGGCTAGGACATCTGGCATCTTGTCCTCTTTTGCCTCTTTTTTCCTCTTCAGTTCGTCAAGTATACGTTGGAGAGTTTCCAGGTCTTCTCGGCTGAAAATGGGCTTTTCTTTCTTCTCCCAGGGTTTGGAGCTGAACTTGCTTACCTGGGAAGGAGGTCTTGCTTCCCTGTTGAAGTTTTTTCGTTGGTACGAGGGAGGTGACCACCTCCCACGGTTACGCGAGTCTCGAAATCGATATCTGTCATCCCGGGTATCTGTACCGTATTCTCGTGACTTACCTGGTGGGCTTAGCCTCCGACGGTAGTCAGGTTTTAGTGATGTTGGCTTGGAACTTGGCGTCAAAAATTTTTCTGGGTCATGTCTCGACTTAGCTTGACTAGAGGACTGCCGTTGTTTTATTGGTGACCGAGGTGCTGGAACAGGGGCTGGCCTTGGGGCGCCCTCTAGGTCCAGGGTGTCTGAGGCAGTGTTAACAGCTAACACCGCGGTAGGCTCGGTATGCTTCTGATTGCTTTGTCGCTGTTTCTGGTATGCATAATGTGCGAACTCTCTTAGCTGGTTTATCGAGTTTGACTTTGGGTTAGCCATGACTCCAAGGTGGTGTCCAACTGTGGGATGGAGATTCTGAATGAAAAGAGCCTTTAAATTGTGGTCTTCTTCCATCTCAGGCGTGTTTTGAGATCCGAAATATGCGTGCAGGAGTCGCTGGTAGTATGCCTGTGGGGGCTCTAAGCGACCCTGTTTCACAGCTAGGGCTGTCGCTAGCCCTGACTGTAAGCAGTCATCAGAGAACTCCTTTTCAATGGCTTCGTAGAGTTTGCAGTGGTTCACCTTGATGTCAAATGGTTGCCGATCTATAAATTTTGATACCGACCTGTTGGATGTCAACTTGATCAAATAAATGCGATTGTCAACCGTAGCATCAGGGTATTTACGCAAGTAGTAGTCGATGTCTTGCAAATAAGCCCTGGTATCAGGTGACCCACTGGTTGAGGGGTCAAATTTTGTAACATGGCGAGCGATCTTATTGAGATCTCCATCGGATGGAATTTGCAAATGTGTTTTGCGTTGCCGTTCGGATCTGAATGGGTCAGGTAAGTGTGCGCCGGGGGAGTCCCCATCCCATGAGGAGATGTCCCCCTTTGTTGAAGGAACCGGCCTGTTCATGGCTTCTGGTCTCGGATCCCTTCGTTTGCTGTAGTCTTCCAGCTCTTCTTTGACGTCCTGAAGACCTTGTTGTGCTTCTTGTAGGAGAAGTTTACATTTCCCATAGTCGGAGTTTGTTTCGTCCAATTGACCTTCAACTTTCTTTAGTTGGTTCTCTTTGTGAAGCAGGGCAGTTCTCAATTCCTCATTTTCTTGCTGAAGTGAGGTATTGTCATCTTCTAGTCGTTGCTTTTCTTCCTTTGCTTGTTCCAGATTTAGCAACGTCCGATCAAGTGTAGCTTGGGTATCTTCTTGCTCTATGCGAGCTTGTTCCTGCTTTTTCACAAGAGATTTGTTCTCTTCCTGAAGAGAAAGGATGGTTGTTTGTTGTTTCACCAGTTCCGTTTCTGCGTAGAATACTTGGGTTTCAGCTCGTTTTAGCCTTGCAACTAATGCTAGTGCAAACTTTCCTAACACACCGGGGATTTCCTTTGCTTTCAGTGGGTTAGTTTCGCATTCATCCAAAAGTTTTTTTGTGATTTGCTTCAAATCTTTGGGTGGAGTATTCTGAAGTTGTGTGACAATTTGGCTTAAGGCAGGAGGGGATGGCTCTCAATCAATTTTCCAATATTTTATTTTCAATAGTAAACTTACAAGTAAATAGTCCAAGAAACATCCGACACGATTCTCAGCAACAATCCACAAAGAACGAACCCTCATTATCAATCATCACACCTGTTTTATACTAACTGGAGATAATTAGGGCTGATTAGCCCCTACCATAACCCCAGGCAAAACAATAAACATTTCCATTGTTTGCACATACCCACTAATATCTAAAATACATAAATATTTTCCCAACTATACAGTATAAATAACATATAATAAATAACAATCAATAACAACAATAACAATATAAATAATTCAGTAAATAATTCAAAACCCTTATTTACAAAGCTAAACCACCCCTCTAACTTACCATACATGCTTCCTTCCTGCTTCCTTCCTGTCCTATATAAGGCCCTCAACCCCTACCGGAGTCTTTTGCCCGGACACCCACAGGAAGCATGTTGGCAAAGGTATGTGAAATAAATTATCAATTATTTTACCAAATACTTAATCATACAATTATCTCCCAAGGGCATTCAAATTAAACAAAGACAGATCCCAAAAAAATGTGTGCAACTTTTACAAACAATCATGATAACATTTACCGTATTATAAATACAACACAATCACTCATACAATAAGTCATACAGTGGTGACACTCCATCGTCACATTTCCTCCCCCCTTTCCCAAGAGTACAGTACTCTATGAGTCATGTACTCTTGAGAGGCTATCAGCTACAAGGTTGGTTTTCCATGCCACATACCGAACAGTAAAATTATAAGGTTGGAGGGACACATACCACCCTGTGAGACGACTGTTTACATCCTTCATTCTGTCCATCCACTGTAGGGCCCGATGATCTGTCTCCAATACAAAATGACGCCCTAGTAAATAGTATTTAAGAGACCCTATTGCCCATTTCATGGCAAGACATTCTTTTTCTATTGTGGAGTATCTTATCTCCCAGTCCAACAACTTACGGCTCAAGAACAGCACTGGGTGTCTCTCTCCCTTCTCCTCCTGGAGAAGTACTGCTCCAATGCCAACTCCTGAAGCATCTGTCTGTAAAATGAACGGGCGAGTAAAGTCTGGACTGTAGAGAACCTTCTCCCCAGAAATAGCCCTCTTCAGATCTTCAAACGCTCTGTCACACTCCTCTGTCCATTTTACCTTATTTGGTGCTGAAGCCTTAGTGAGGTCAGTCAAAACTGCGGCTCTTTCAGCAAAGTGGGGGATGAACTTGCTGTACCATCCTACCATTCCCATAAATGATCGTACCTTCTTCTTAGTGGTGGGTACAGGATAGGTCCGGATGGCATCCACTTTACCTACTCGTGGTCTAATAACCCCCTGACCAACCACGTGTCCCAGGTACTCCACCTGCTGCTGTCTGAACGCACATTTGCGTGGATTGATTGTCAGTCCTGCCCTCTTAATTAACTGAAGGACCTGCCTAAGGTGTATCAAATGTTCTTCCCAAGTCTGACTATAGATGACCACATCATCCAGATAGGCAGCCGCAAAGTTTGATACTCTCCCTAACACTTGGTCCATCAGCCACTGAAAAGTTGCAGGTGCCCCCTGAAGGCCAAATGGCATGACCCTAAACTGGAAACTGCCATAAGGTGCTTTAAAGGCTGTAAATTCCTTTGTTTCCGGTGCCAATGCCACCTGCCAATACCCCTTGCATAGGTCCAGAGTAGAAATAAACCTAGCCCTGCCCACTTTCTCTAACAGTTCATCAATCCGGGGCATGGGGTATGACTCAAACTTAGATACTGAATTAAGGTATCTAAAGTCAATACAGAATCTTAGTGAGCCGCCCTTTTTGGGGACCAGCACAATCGGGCTACACCACTCACTGACTGACTCCTCGATCACTCCCAGCTGCAACATCAAGTCAATTTCTTGCTTCATTTTTGGGACCAGTCGCTCCGGGATCCTATATGATTTTCTACTTGGAACAGCTTCCTCTTTCAAATAAACTTTATGATGCACCAATGTGGTGAAACCAGGTCTCTCCTGAAACAATTCTGGATCTAAAAGTGCCTCCAACTCTCTCTGCTGATCCACCTGCAAATGAGACACTTGAAACAAATAAGGCTCTGACACATCTGTGGGAAAGGACTGTTCTTTCTCCTCATCCACTTCCGTCACACAAATTAAGAGCTGATGTGTCTCCTGAAAAACAGGTTGCTGCTGCTGATGACCAGGCTGCTGAAACTCTTTCAACAAGTTAATATGGAAGGTCTGATATTTTACCTTCCTGTCAGGCATATATAGTTCATATGTCACTGAACTTAGTTTCTTAGAAATTTCATATGGCCCCTGCCATCAAGCCAACAGCTTACTGTCACACGAGGGCAGCAATAACAAAACCTGTTGTCCTGGGTGAAAAACCCTTTTTCTGGCCTTCTTGTCATACCAAGTTTTTTGTTTGGCCTGCGCCGTCCTCATGTGCTCCTGAGCCAAAGCAGTCATTCGATCCAGTTTCTCTCTCATCTTAATAACATAAGAGACCACATTGTCCTGATCACTCGGTGGACTCTCCCAGTGCTCCTTTAAAAAGTCCAATGGGCCCCTCACCTGACGACTATACAGTAGTTCAAAAGGTGAGAACCCTGTTGAAGCCTGGGGCACCTCCCGATAAACAAACAATAAGTATGGTACCCATTGGTCCCAATCTGAGCCCGTTTCAGAAACAAATTTCCGCAGCATGTTTTTTAAAGTCTGGTTAAATCGTTCCACTAGTCCATCAGTCTGAGGGTGATATGGAGTGGTCTTAATACCCTTAATACCCAACAGCTTATATACCTGCTGCAACAGTTTTGACAAGAAATTTGTTCCACAGTCTGTTAGAACTTCTCTGGGTATGCCTACCCTTGAAAACAACTGGATAAGGCAGTTGGCAACCTGCCTAGCCTTGATAGATTTCAGGGGAAAGGCTTCTGGGTACCGAGTAGCGTAGTCACAAATTACTAGAATGTATTTATTACCAGAGGAGCTTCTCTCTAGGGGGCCAACTACATCCATCCCTATTCTGTCAAAAGGTGTTCCAGTGATTGGTAATGGTTGCAGTTGGGCACGTGCTACTCCCCTAGATGATGTAATCTGACATATTGAACACATTGTGCAGAACTCCTTTATCTGGGTATACATTCCCGGCCACACAAACCTTCTAGCAATTCTCTGCAGAGTTTTTTGAAATGCTAGATGACCTGCCCAAGGGATAACATATCCCAGTTCCATAATTTTTGGTGTGAGGTCCTGTGGCAAAGCTATGGCCATAACTTCACCTTGTTGCTGGTACAAAATGCCCTTTTTTATGACATACATGGCCTCAGCCAAACAATCCATTCTACCCTGTTTCACACCCTCAATCTCCGAGACTTTATTAAACCATGGTCTAAGTGTTGGGTCAGCTTTCTGCAATGCAGCTATGTCAGGAGGGATGTCAAACTCTACTGACTGATTTAGCTGTGGTGTTTCTTCACCCAAGTTCTTTGCTGACGCTAACACCTTATCTCTTCTCTTCAGAGCCTTGGATTTGGGTTGCTTAATAAGGCTTGCCTCTATCTCAGAATCATAAAATGGTAGCTCCTGAAGAACATTGGCAGCCCTCTGTGCTCTCTGTGCCCTGGTTGTCACCATATTACAATTTTTCACCACAGGTGTGTTTACTCTCTGCTCAACAGCGCCACCTGCCTGTCTCTCCTCCGTTTGTTCCTCTCTAACCTGTTGTATGATGTCCAACAAAGTTGGAACATCATTGCCAAGAATAACTGAATAAGGCAAATCAGGCACAAGAGCTACAGGAAGGAGATAAGTTTGCCCCCCCCCCCCCCCCCCACTGTTAAATAAACCTCAGCGGTCGGGTACAGTTTTTTATCCCCATGGACACAACTGATATTTATTTTAGACTCATTCCACAAATCCCTAGGGACCAAACTAGGCAGCACAACCGTTTGAAAACAACCAGAATCTAACAGGTCCTCTTCACACTGACCATTAAGCAACACCTTCGTTTTATACACTCCACTGTGCACTGGGGCTGAAAAAGTGGGTCTAGGAACTGAACATAATAATGATGGTTTCTCATTCTTTATGGCAGGGCATGAATACTGGGTGTGACCGATTTTATTACACTGATAGCAGCGTGTATCTTTATTTACAACAACACGTGACTTTTTGCTATTATCATATCTGCTATATGTGATCTGACTGGGCCTGGAATACTGCCTATTTCGAGCTGGACCACCCCTTTCACCCTCATTAAATTTATTCCTGAAAGAGGTGAAAGAGCTGTCACAGCCGAAAGTAGTTCTCCTGCTTTCAGACCTGGCCGACAGAAAAACCTCCGCCAGACGAGCAGCACCCTCTGCAGTCTTCGGGTCCCGCTTTTGTATCCAACTTCCCAGTTCCGGGTTCACCATGCACAAAAACTGTTCCAAAATTAATTGTTCCATAATGTCTTTTATATTTAGGGTCTCTGGTTTAATCCATTTACATAACAGGTCTTTTAAACATACATAAAGTTCACGAGGGGTTTCGTCCTGATGAATGTCCAGGGACCGAAACCTCCTCCTATATGTGTCAGATGTAATTTCATATTTGCTCAAAATTGCTTCCTTGACTTTCCCATAATTGTTCGTGTCAGCAACATCCATAAGTGCATATGCGCTCCGCGCTTTACCTGTAAGCAGAGGAGCTAGCTGGATAGCCCACTCTTCTTCATGCCAGCGGCAGACTGTAGCGATCCTCTCAAACGTTGTCAGGTAGTGCTCAATGTCATCTTCAGGAGAGAGAGGATTCAGCCTGGGCTCGTGGTGCGTTCGTGGCCTCCTTAGCTGCACCTGCAGCGGCAAATCATCCTCCTGTGGGCCGACCCGACTGGCCGTCACCCTGGGGTCCTCCCCCGAAGTGCCGTCGTCACCACTACACTCAGCCCGGCTCCCATACTCCTCTCTCAGCTCCGCAACCTGCGACTCCATCCGACGAATATGACTCTCCACAGTCTGCCACTTCTGGTCCTGAAGAGCGGCTTGCTCCTCTATCTGGCGATCTCTGAGAGTCAGCGAACGCACCAAAGATTTCACCAGGCACATTAGCTCCTCGAGCTCGCCCAGTCCGCTGACTCCCGGGTCCTCAGCCGTCATACCTGTGTCCAGGTCAGACTGCTCCTCCTGCCTCACCTTCCTTCTGGCCATGAGTTCTTCCGTCCACCAAACGCTACGACGTCCTGGGAACAGACCACCGCTGCCACCAAATGTCACAAATACGGTGGCAAGGAGGAGGCTTGATCTTCAATTTTCAATTTTCTGATTTTTATTTTCAATAACTCACAAGTAAATAGTCCAAGAAACATCCGACATGATTCTCAGCAACAATCCACAAAGAACGAACCCTCATTATCAATCATCACACCTGTTTTATACTAACTGGAGATAATTAGGGCTGAATAGCCCCTACCATAACCCCAGGTAAAACAATAAACATTTCTTGTTTGCACATACCCACTAATATCTAAAATACATTAATATTTTCCCAACTATACAGTATAAATAACATATAATAAATAACAATCAATAACAACAATAACAATATAAATAATTCAATAAATAATTCAAAACCCTTATTTACAAAGCTTAACCACCCCTCTAGCTTACCATACATGCTTCCTTCCTGCTGGTGTCCTATATAAGGCCCTCAACCCCTAACGGAGTCTTTTGCCCGGACACCCACAGGAAGCATGTTGGCAAAGGTATGTGAAATAAATTATCAATTATTTTACCAAATACTTAACCATACAATTATCTCCCAAGGGCATTCAAATTAAACAAAGACAGATCCCCAAATAATGTGTGCAACTTTTACAAACAATTATGATAACATTTACCGTATTATAAATACAACACAATCGCTCATACAATAAGTCATACAGTGGTGACACTCCATCGTCACAAGTTGTTTGGAGAAACCGGATATAAGGTTGGAAGCCAACTCTTCTAATGTTACTTGAAGGTCATTCAATTCGTCAAGTGGACTCGACATGTTTGACCGTTTGTGTAATGCTTAGCTTGAAATCAATTTCCTGATTATAGCTAAAGTTGTGAGTCAAGAGTTAACCTTGAGTGTTGTTTTGTAGTGAGGGCGGTTACAAGCTTTTTTTTTTTTTTTTTTTGAGTTTGTTTCAACTTCCAGGCTTGTAAGAAGGAAAGCAAATATTTTGGGAATTATTTAGAAATGTGGAATATGTGTTAATTTATTTGTTGACACTGTATTTTGATTTGTATTTCACATGACAAACAAAAAAAAATTGTGTGGATTGACTTCTTTCAGTTCAGTTATCAAAGTATAGTTTTGGAATAGTCCTCAACTAGGTTGTGAATTTTTGTTGAATCTTAGTTGAAAGTAATGATTTTATTTACAAAAGAAAGCAACAAAAATAGGAAAGGTTAAAGGCTTTAAGGCTTTAGAGTTATAAGTCTTCACTTTGTTTTAAAGTTAGAATTGGCTTTGTTTTATTTGTTAAAGCTTATCTTCATTTAAAGCCTTTAAATGTTTTAATATTTACAAATTAGGAAACAAATGAATTGTCTTTGCGTATTATCACTAAGACTTCCTTAGGATTAAAGTTAATGACTATTTAAAGAAAAAAAATGTTTTACAGACTAATCAAAGTTTTCACCTTTTGACTTATTTCAAATCCTGGTGAGAAATAGTGAGTTGGTTAAAGGTTTTCCTTCTCCTGGGGAGGAAACATGAATCAAAAGCAACACACTGACTGTAAATAAGCTAAAGCTTTCAAGTGTTAATTGCTGAATATGGTTTCCTAATTTTGGAAAATTTTGGTTAAATATTTAGTAAATCACTAAATCCTTTACCAACATGCACAGGATTAACATTAACTTGAGTCTAAATAAACATTGTCATTTATTTGAATCCCTAAGTTGAATGGCTTCCTGTGAAAGAAATCGCACAAAGTGATATTTAAAAACAAAACACACATATATATAGCTTCAAAAGTTTGCAGATTTTAGCGTAAGATGTGTAAATATATGCTTTTAACTAAAAAGATTAAAATATGTGGTTAACATACGTGAGTAAATACAAAGTCTATGCTTCTATGTTCTTTCACTGTGTATATATGCAGTCAAAGCTCTTCCACCAATGAGAACAAACTTTAAACCCACAAGTTGCTTTTTCCTTTTTGTTCTTGGGATAAAACTTTGAATTGGGTTTAAATTTAGGTTGTTCCGGATAATTCGGATTGATTTGATGTTAATTTGGAAGCTCTGTTTGATTATAAATCAGCTTAATAGATTCGCTCTGCTTTAATCCGAGTGTACATTCATGCAAGAAATGCAACTCCTATAGTTGATCACAAGATGGAGGCAGTTATCTCTGCCCTCCCAAGAGGAGGAGACACTGGTGACGTCGCTCAGGGCGGGTCTACCGGGGTCTCACTCAAAAGGGTGGCTAGGGTGACTCCCTCTTAGCACCTTCAAAATGGCGTCTGCACACTTACTCTGCTCATGCGCAGTTTTTCGTGCATGCCTTTTCGGTCACACGCGCGACTGTGCGTGTGCACGTGACACGTGGATGGGGGCACGAGTCTTATCGACAACGCCACGCCTTGCTTTTTTGAGAATGGGAGTTTTTAATCTCCAACTTGCACAAATAATGTTACCCCTTTAATTCTGGGTATAGTTTAGCGCCACTTCCCCAATGGTTTATCCAGTGACCAGATCAAACTGCATCCAGCTTAATCTGATGTCACCACGCTTGGGTTATTACAGAACTGGCCAGTTTAATTAATCCTTTCAGGATAATCGCCGGCAGGTTAAACTGGCGAGGGACAGGACAGTTTTCTTCGCGTTTCTGTCACTCTAGGCCTTTATTTTTCTTAATCTAGCATATAATACTGCTTAAATTTCTAGCATGCATCAACACCGCTGTTTTGTTTCTTAGAGAGTGGGCGACTCAGCCCACCACCCTTTTTGCAGCTATCAGCAACCAGATGCCTCAGCAGGAGGCTGAGTAAACAAACAACACAGAGGGAGACACAGGCCTCAGCTGCAGCTTCTCCCAAACAACACACAGGTTCACCGAATAAAGTGGATCAATATTTGCAGGAAAAAAAAAAACAGCTTATGTCCCAATGATTTTTCCTTTTGCATATATGCTTCTCAGTTACAGGCAGTCCCGCACGGCGGCACCATAAAATGTATAGGGGATATTTAATAAAATATCGTAATAAGGTACAGGAATTATTTATGTATATTTAATAGTGGGTGTGAAAGGAGGTGGAGTTAAACCATCAATCCTGCACCTGCTAAATAAAATAAATAAGCACTCGTAAAAGGGGCACCAGTCCTAACGGACACTTATATTAAACTTAGTTTTAATTAATTTTGTACCTTCAATTACTTAATGGATCAGTCTCAAAATTTAAGAGAGTTCTTCTCCTGCCGTGATCTAAGAAACAGATATATGCAAAAGGAAAATGCTTCAACTTCTCTCATTCACCCTTTTATTAAACTCATTCAGGTTACATGATATGGAATTCAAATGATGGATAAACAGATTCAAATGATAACAGGTGTCCGATATCACATCAACTGTTATTGGATTCCTGAAGTCTAGCGTTAAACCTTTGTAGAACCAAGGAGAAACCAGACTTATGTTTCAACGGTAAATGAAGGCTGAAATGTCTAACAAAGCAGAACGCAATTTTATGGGGAAAATTCATAAGCTGATTATCTAAAAATGAATGTCTGAATTAATCTACAAAAATGGAGGGAAGTTACTTAAAAATGACTAAGAGTCTTCCTTCAGTTTATAGCTTTATCCTGTGGCTGAGAGACTAATTGTACCATGAAATACTGGTTATATTCAATTGTAATGTAATTGTTTGGACATCAGGTTTTTAACCCAGCAGATAGGAAAATAAGAGTTTCACTTACAAACAGCTGTAGGTCCACGTTTTCAGCAGGTCAGTACCGGCTGAGTTTGAAGTTAGGACGTTGGAGGAAGCGACTGCTGCGATGCTTCCTCGCAGCCGTGGAAGTGCAAACTCAGCTGGGAGCTCTCCAGACAATGGCAGCAGTGGATGGTTTGTCCCCGAGTGGCGTGACAAGGTCCTTGGCAACGAGTCCGAATTTGAGGTCTCTAGTAGGTGGATAGACCAAAAAAACTGAAGGAGAAACTTCTCAGTCAGGCGGGTATGAGGCCGGAAAGAGAGTCCAAAAACACAATCTCTGTTCACTTTAAATTAGGAAAATTAAAGGTCCATTTTAACGGCGTGAAAAGTCAGAAAATCTGAGAAAAACATTTACTAGGATAAGAATGGCTTCTGAGGTGAAGGAAAAAAGTTTGAGAGTTTGACTCTCTATTTAAGGCGAGCTCGTAAGAAAAAAGATGGTTTCTCCTCAGTAACCAGAAAAATTAGAAAATTAACGCAAGATTTGACAAACTTCACACAGAACAATTTAGATAAACTAAAACTACACGGAACCTTGAAATGGTGGAATAAAATGTTCCTCTGAGATCTAGATCGCTATTCTGCTTCTTTAATCTTAATCTAGTTCCTAATCTTTCCCAAAATCTCTCTCTTTAATCTTTTCTTTCATCTTTGATCTAAATCTTATTCTCTCTTATTCTGTCCCATTCTGTCTTGAATGCAGGGCGGCTCCTCACTCTCTTTTAACTGAGCGCGCCATTGGGTCATAAAACATGGGCCAGTCGCAAGACAGACCAATCAACTTTATAAAAAAGCAGTTTGAAATGGCCGCCATCCAATGTGAAAACATTTCTTTGTTTGGGAGCAGCCAATCAAACGAAGACACCATCCCATGAAAATGCAGAGAAGAATTAATACTCATTCAGTTCTTATAAAATTAGGTGCTCAATATAAGATCTAACAAAATTAAATGACTTGGCTAATATTCAGTGATCATGCATTTATACCATTACTACTGATATTACATTTGTTTGACTAACACTCATGAACATAACATTTCTTATACATAATTATAATACATGCACTCATATTTAGATCAAAGATTAATGAAGTACTGCAAACCATGGTCGGTGATCAAAAAGATGATTTTCATTGTCCTTAGGATCCGGGGGAGATGATAAGCTGAAAGAAACTTAATTTTTAGTGAGAACTGACAGTCAATTTACACATAATGAAACACATTCCGTAGGTATCTACTAGGAGGTACTGTTGAGCTGTAGATAATTTCTTTAGGTCCATGATATCTGGACAGAGGCTCTGGTAATTGTCGAAAGTCATAAAACTGTCTGGTTAAGCTGTTTATGACCCTTTCAGGGCATTAGTTTCCTGTAGGGCGGATGCTATCCACATGAACTGTCCACGTTGGGAATCTGGACTGGTGTTTTTTTATGGTCCCTTTAAGCCTTTAAAAGCAAATTCTGATCCTTACCATCTCTGCAAGAGGCAACAGTTTACATTGGGGTCCTGGAAAAACGTCCTTGGTCAGGCCTTGAGTGAGTGTAGTTAATATGAAAGCAAGTGATATTCATGTAGAATGAAGAAAAGTGATTTTCCTGTAGAAGGAAGAAAAGTGAAATTCCTGCAGAATGGAGGAAAGTGATCTTCTGTCTTGGTTTCAAATCAAATCAAAATCAAATCAAACTTTATTGTCATATTGCTGTACATACAACTGTAGTGCAGGCAAGATGAAATTGTGTTTCTCTCGGCATCCATATAAATAGAAGCAGCATAATTTAAGACACACTCCCACATAGCTCCACCCCCCACCCCCACCCCTCCATCCATTCACACATCCCTGAGACACAGTTGGGGAGAAAAAAAAAACTAACTAACTGTAATATACAAATAATATACAAAATGTCCGTAGGTGCAGTAGTGTGTATGAGAGATTCCGGGTCAACTGTTCAGCATCCTGACAGCTTGTGGAAGGAAGCTGTTGATCAGTCTGGTGGTTCTGCCTCTGATGCTCCGGAATCATTTACCAGATGGAAGAAGTTCAAAGTGTTTATGCAGAGGGTGAGAACGGTCCTTGACAATGTTTAGTGCCCTGCTCCTACAACGGTTCTGAAAAAGTTCTTGGACAGAGGGGAGGGAGACTCCAATTACCCTCTCAGCCCCCTTGACTATCCTCTGCAGGGCTTTTTTGTCTGACATACTGCAACTGGAGTACCATGTAGCAATGCAGTACGTTTGAGGAGACGATGATGCTACAATAGTGTGGTAATGCCAAACTGCCATCGCCTCCCAATCTATGAATCCTAGGTGTGCAAGAGCATGAAGGCTCCATCGTTTCAGTTCAACCAAGACGATTCTGTCCTCCACAGACCATCACATGGCAGGGGGCGTGACTGACCTGGCAGAGCTGTCAGATCTGTCAGGTCGGTCATACCTATAGAAAGGATAAAACAGCTGATGTGGCATGGCACGAACGTCAGATGACAGTCAAAACATGTCAAGGTATGAAACATCTCGACTTTGCCTGAATCGATTCAAAGAGTCAAAGATTTTTTTTGTCAGTACTTCTATATTTGATTCTGTACTTCTGTACTATCTATGATTATCAACTTCTGGCGGTCACGGCCTGAACACGTCCCTCTCAGCATCAGCGGCCGTTCGATGGAGAGAGTGGTGAGTATCAAGTTCCTCAGAGTGCAGATCTCGCAGGACCTGACCTGGAGCAAGAATTCCTCGGGGATCAGGAAGCCGGCCCAGCAGAGACTGCACTTCTTCAGGAAACTCAAACAGGCCTCTCTCCCCATCTGCATCCTCAGGACCTTCTACAGAGGTGTGGTGGAGAGTGTTCTGATGTACTGCATTGCAACATGGTACTCCAGTTGCAGTATGTCAGACAAAAAAGCCCTGCAGAGGACAGTCAAGGGAGCTGAGAGGGTAATTGGAGTTTCCCTCCCCTCTGTCCAAGAACTTTTTCAGAGCTGTTGTAGGAGCAGGGCACTGAACATTGTCAAGGACCACTCTCACCCTCTGCATGTACACTTTGAACTGCTGTCATCTGGCAAACGATTCCGGAGCATCAGAGGCAGAACCACCAGACTGATTAACAGCTTCCTTCCACAAGCTGTTAGAATACTGAACAGTTGAGCCGGAATCTTTCATACATACTACTGCACCTTATGGACATTATGTATATTTATGTATATTATAGTTCTAGTTAGTTTCAAGTAGCCACTTTGACTCACTCAGCCACTTTAATTGGTATTTTATACATAGGGAGTTATTATCACTTTAAACTGCAACTGTAATAAGTTAATATTACTGTAATAACTAAATGTGTCTTAGGGATGTGTGAATGGCTGTGTTGGGGTGGGGGGTGAGTGAGTGTGTTTTAAATTATGTTCTTTTACATATATGGATGCCTAGAGAAACGTAATTTCATTTTGCCTGCACTACAGTTGTATGTACAGCAACATGACAATAAAGGTTGATTTGATTTGATTTGATACGTATACCACTCCAGCTCCCCCGCGACCCGAAAAGGATGAAGTGGAAGAAGATGGATGGATGGATGATACGTATAGGATATACATGAGATCTGAAATGCCGTTTCTTTCTATTTTAGTGGTGTGCGCAATATATAAAAAAGAAGGAATAAAGATGAAAAATAACAACAGCAGTCTATGTACAGCAATGCTACCCACAGTGCAAATAAAGATAAAAGACAAAACCCAGCAATCCCGTAGTGCAAATAAAGATAGACGATAAAACCAAGCAATCCAATATACAGAGAAAGTGGAGCCGTAATCAATTGCAAGTTCAATGTGGTAGGTGCAGACAGTGACAGATTGGACTGCACATGCTCAATATTGCAACACAGACAGACAGCAGCAGGTATGGCATTTGTGCAAATGGTTACAGTAAGGTGCAGACACATAGAGCAGCAGATGTATTACTGTTGGTGTGCCAAGTTTCGGTGCAAACAGCTGAGGTAGCTATTGTGTGGGTGAGTGTGTTACGATCCGGGGGGTGGGGGGCAGTGGGAAGAGTTCAGGGTCCTGATGGCCCGGTGAACAATGCTGTTTAGCAGTCTTGGGGAGTGGATCTGCAGGCTCCGGTACCTTTTCTTTGAGGGCAGAGAGCTGAAGAGAGCGTGTAAGGAGTGGGCGGTGTCGCCTGCAATATTGACGGCTCTGCGAGTGAGGCGGGTGTGGTAGATGTACGAGAGGGTAGGCAGAGGGGCACTGATGATCTTGCTGGCTGCTTTCACTGTGTGTTGTAGTGTCTTCTGGCAGGAGGCAGTGCAGCTTCTGTATCACACCGTGATGTAGCTGGTGAGGATGCTTTCAATGGGGCTCTGGTAGAATGAGCACATGATGAGGGGTGGGACTCGTGCTCTCCTCAGTTTGCGGAGGAAATGGAGGAGAGTTTGAGCCTTCTTGGCCAGTGATGTGGTGTTGTTGGACCAGGAGAGGTCCTCCGAGCTCTGCACCCCCAGGAACTTGGTGCTGCTCACCCTCTCCATAGCTGCTCCATTGGCAAACAAGAACAAGAATAGAAGAACAAGACCAGTTTGACATGGACATCTGCTTACCATAGATCATAGATCTGCTCATCCTCCTGTGAACCATTGCTACCAGTACACCATGATACGGTAGCTGTGAGTTAGAAACCCGTTCAGTAACTTACAAGTAATGTCAGTGAACGTGTGTCAACAGTCACATAACTTACATATGACTTATGGCCCTCATATGTGGGACATATGAGCCATACACTGGATACGTCAAAAAATTTTGTGCATGCAAAAATTTTAGGACGACCTTGCGGTACTACGATGTATACCAGCGTGCTCTTAACTTATACAAAACTTACCCTTAACTTATTCGACATACGCAAGCATATTTGCCACATTTTTTAAAACATCGGCATACATTGCCTAAATCGTCGAGGTGTAACAGGGGCTTTTAGCTCTTTCAATTTAGCCCACTGATACTAACCCCTATTTATATTTTAATTTCACTTCACTAGTTTTATATAGTAACTAGAAAAGCACTCAGAGAATGCATACCTCTGCCAAGGCTCCTTCCGTCCCTCATGGATCACCTCCAAAATGTAACTGGTTCATGTGCTAACCCGTGCAAACACACTGTGAGAATATAAGAGCCTTGGTGGAGGTATTTATTCTCGGATCATCACCAAAAGGTAATGGATTCCTCTCTAGACCAAGGACCACCTCTGGTAAAAATTTCATCCGAATCCATCCAGTAGTTTTTGCGTAATCCTGCTAACAGGCAGACAGGCAAACCACCCCGATTACATTACCTCTTTGGTGGAGGCAATTAAGATAAGCCTTTATTATGACAAAAAAAGTGAAGAATCAATTGACTTTCAAACAAATTATGTCACAGATTTATAAATTCATCACACCATGGCAGGCATTAGATGTAAGACACCCCTAAAATGTTATATTTCCAGATCAGAGAATCTTTCGGACAGCTGTGGGAGCTTTGGGCAAGATGTTTTCAGAGACAACTTTCACAATTGTATCGCTGTACACAACAGAGCTCTACCCCACGGTAATGAGGTCAGTATAATCAACATGGCCTATATTTTGCACATTTGCAACAACAGTGAACAAATAAATGACTGTACCAAATCATTGGGTAACTAACTTGTTTATTTTCTTGATGCAGGCAGAATGGATTAGGCTACTGCGGCTTCATGGCCAACATAGGCGTGTCTGTATCACCTTTGATCATGTTTCTGGTGGATGTGTGGCCTAATCTGCCGCACACTGTCTTTGCTCTGGTGGCCTTAACTTCTGGGTTGTCAGCTTCTTTTCTTCCAGAGACATACAACGTTCATCTGCCAGAGACTATCGAAGATGTGGAACAGACAAGGTGACCTTTGTTTAAACTGGGTTTGTTTAAACTGGGTTGTTCATTGTAAGAGATATTAATTTTAATAAAAATGTGTTCTGAATTTCAGAAGGCAATCACTCTGCATATCTGATAAGAAGCCTCCTTCATGAATGATTTCTTCACTGCCAACTCGTGTTTGGTTCCAGTGAATGCCTTTTTGTTTTATAGCAAAACATATAATCGACTGTATAATCACATTTCTTGTCATGTATGCCCCTTCGGGGCAGAAAGACAAACCCACGTGCTGAATGGTGTTTGTGCATTTATTAAAGAAAACAACACAAAGTCCCAAAAAAGTGCCAACGGTACAAAAAATGCAAACAAGAAAAACTTACAGGCTGTAGCACTCCTGAGTCGGCTTGGCTCAGGAGGAAACGAGGAGGTGATCTGAGTAATGTTCAGGCAGGGGAAAACCAGTCTTGACACAAACAATCTAGCAGCAATGGCTGACTGAAAAGGCAGCAGTTAAATAGTGAAGAGGATTGGTACAGTGAGCAGCAGGTGTGGGGAACCAGAGCAGGCGGTGACCTAATTACAGAACGCTCTCAGCTGAGATGACAAGGAGACCAGGCAGGAGTGCGAATGTCTATTGCTGGGCTTCTCTCTTGTCAGCTGCCGGGAATTCCGATGGAGCCAAATATCAAACGTCAAACATAAAACTAACTTCACCGCGGTCCTTTACAGGAGGAACAGAATTGAGCTTGTGTTTCTTGACGGACCCCATTTGTCAGACACGGCTGACACACTTAGTGATTGTCGGGTGGACATGGACTGGGAGGACCAGAAGGACTGACTTGCTGCTGCATATTGCGTTACTGGTAAAATTGACTTGTTTGTTCGGGTTTATTGACTTTGAATTCGGAGTGTGGACTGGGTATTGTTGGAACTAAGTGAGTCTTGGGTGAACGGAGTGATAGAGTCAGCCGACAGCCTGTATAGGCCTGGTAAGACGGCGATATTGCTGTGCTTGCCTGGAGTACTGAGAGGCGGAAGTTGGATGTCAGCACACCGAATTTGTTTGGAGTGTTATTATGACTGCCTGTTACATGATTTAAGATATTTCTTCTGGATAAACGACATAATCTTTGGATTTGTGGACCTGTTGACTAGTTTAGTGTGGAGTAGGGTTGATGGGGAATCTTTGTGAGGATATCGGCTGACAGCCTGTATAGGTCCGGAACGGTATTCTTGCACTGCCAGCTCAATCCCTGACAGGATGACGGGGAGGGGGGCTGACTGTGACAGCAGCATGGATGCTAGTGAGGAGGATGAAAAGGGGGAGAATGAGTGGGAAGAGGTTGGAAGAAAGAAAAAAGGGCATGAGTAGCTGTAAGAGAAAGAAAAGTAATGTCTAGTGCAGGAAAATCAGAAAGCAAGAGAGACGGAGGTGAGGACCAGGCAAAACTGATTAATGTAGTGAAAAGGTTCGAGGGGGAAGAAGGTGTTAAGAAGATTTTTTTTTTTTTTAAATTTTGTATACTTTATTGATCCCCAGAGGGGAAATTGAGGGCATCCACCTGGATGGATGAAGCAGCCATGGTACGGCGCTATCCCTTAACCATTCACACACACATTCACACCTAGGGCCACTTTAGAGTCTCCAGTTAACCTAACCTGCATGTTTTTGGCCTGTGGGAGGAAACCGGAGAAATCCCGGAGTAAACCCACGCAGATACGGGAAGAACATGCAAACTCCACACAAATCACTATTGGTCAGGGGCTGGGATCGAACCAGGGATCCCATGGCCAAGGGTGAGTTGCTGTGCTGCCACAGTGCTAACCACTGCACCACTGCACCGCCCGATGAAACTGACAAAAATCATTAGGGAGCAGGTGGGGGAAGTGAAATACGCTCGGGTATTGGGAGATGGTAACTTATTAATTAGATGTAACACAGATGTAGAGATGGAAAAGGCATGAAGGCTGACTGGCATTGACAAAGTTAAAGTGGTGAGGGTGGTTAGAGTTGGGGAGCGGAGGTCCACTGGCTATAAAGGAGTGATATCAGGTATCCCTCTGAATGTAAACATGAAAGAATATGCTTGAAAATTATTTGAAGGCGGGTCATAATTCAGTGAGGAGTGTGAAAAGAATGAGAGGTGTGGGAAAAGTAGAGACAGACTCAATTCTGATTTTCCAAAAGAGGTGTACTTTGGGTTTCTAAGGTACAGGGTGAGGGAATATGCTCCAAAGCCAGTGAGATGTTTTAATTGTCAGGAATTTGGGCATGTATACTGGGGGTGTGAGGTATTGAGGAAAGAAGCAGAGGTGCAGCAGATAAGAGTGAGGGAGAAAGTCTCATATGCAGAGGCAGTCAAGCTGGCAGGGTGTGAGAAGCAGAATAAGGAAGGAGGAGGGAGCAGAGAGAAAGTGGTAACAAAGGAACAGCAAAACAAGGTAGACACCTGGGTAGAAAAGAAGAAACTGGTGGTCTTTATTGCAGGAGTGTTAAATGCAACACACGGAATTAAATCAAAAACTGAAAGGATCCAAGTTATTGTGAAAGCTGCAGAACATCACTTGGATATGAAACGATTAAAATGGGAAGAGATAAATGATGAGCTCAGGGTGCACTCCAGCCAAGAGACAACATGTGTAGGTTGATACTGTTAATAATGCTAATCCTCCAGTGGAATACTCGAAGACTGATAACAAATGGTCGAGTTTAAACAATTTGTCCTAAGCAGGAAGGAAAAGCCAGATGTAGTGTGCATTCAGGAGTCCTAGCTAAAATCTCACTTGGACTTTATTTTATATGGGTATGTGGCAGTGAGGCGAGGTAGACAAGAGAGGGGAGGAGGATGCATTATTTTTATTAAGGATGTATTCCGTATAAAATCGTAGGAATCTGGGATGAACAAGAATATATAGTGGTGAAAGTGTGGGCTGGAAGGAAAGAGGTGGTGATTGTGAATTATTATAATCCATGCAAAAAACTGGAACTAAGCAAACTCGAGGAAGTGGAGGGACAGAGCAGTAGAAATATTGTATGGTGTGGTGACTTTAATGGACACGGCACGTTATGGGGAAGTGGGAAGACAGACGCTAATGACCAAGTAATTGAAGAATGGCTTGATGTGAAGAATATGGTGTGTATAAATAATGGCAGTTGCACAAGAATTGATATAAACTCCGGGAAAGAGTCTGCTTTGGACCTAGCATTGGTGTCTAGCACCATTGCAACAAAGTGCAGTTGGACAGTAAATAAGGAAGGGACAATAGGAAGTGATCAATACCCAATCTGGTGCAAAATAAGCATAGCCATTCCAAGCGAGACAGGAAATGCAGGTGGGAGATGGAGGCTAGAGAGAGCTGACTGGGGAAAATTTATGGTAATAATTATTTAAGGCAAAATGATTATCATATGAGCATTGATGCGTTAGACAGTAATATAAAGGAAGGCATAATCTCAGCTGCACTAGCATCCATCCCTAAAAGTAAAGGTAGTAGAAAGAATAAAGTAGTTCCATGGTGGAGTGATGAGTGTAAAGAAGCAGTTAAGAAAAGGAATAAAGCACTCAAACTAGTCAAAAGAACTCATAATTTTCAACATATGGTCCAGTATAAACAGGAACAGGCAGTAATAAGGAGGACAATAAGGCAGGCAAAAAAAGGCACTCTGGAGGAGGTACTGCGGCTCAGTTGGTACCTCAACTAAGATAGGAGAAGCTCAGGTAAGTTCATTTTGTCTTCTTTTAACTATTTACCTTTTTGTTCTTATTAAAGACAAAAATAGAAAGGAGATGTTTTTACCTTCTTTACATGTTTCGACTGTTCACTGTAGCCTTTGTCAGAAGTGTCAGCTGATTGCTGCCAGGTGTCACTTTATCAGCTGACTTTCGTAGACGGGCCAGCCCAGCAGACCTGTCAGATCCACCGAGCTGGCCCCGCTTTCCACCGTCTGATGGTCTCTGGAGAATGTGGTCCCAGGAGTGGGAAAGCATAAAGGCCCCCTCATCCTGGTTTATGCTATCTTTCCCCACTTCCTGATTTCTGTGGCCTCCTTGATCCAGCGTTTGTGTCTGTTGTGCTCTGATCCAATAATTTGTGCGTTGTCCCAGTCCATGATGTGATTATTTCTTTTGCAGTGATCTGATATTGCTGACTTTAATGTTTCTTGTTCTTCCTTTTCTTTTTGTGATCTTGTGAGTCGTCTTTGTGTTTCCTTCTCACATTCCTTCTGGTGTTCTTTTTTCCTTGTGGTGAACGATCTTCTGGTTTCTCCAATGTAGCATTGGAGAAACCAGATTGTAGCATTTTGTTGCATGATCTGCATGATATTTCATATATTACATTGCATTTTTTTTGTCTTGTTCTATTTTGTCCTTGGGGTGTACTAATAACTGTCTTAATTTTTTTGTGTGGTTTTACTGCTGTGTTTATTTTGTATTTTTTCATGATCCTTTGAATTGGTTCCGTTATCCCTCGGATGTATGGTATAGTTATGGTGTCCTTGTTTTTGATTTCAGCTTTTGTTCTGTGTCTTGTTTCCTGTTTGCTTTCTTTGTTTTTGCCTTGCTGTTTCCCTTTGTTTATGGCCCATACTAGCTATTGGCAGAGTATGAGTGCATGTTTTATGTGGTTTCCCTCCTCCTGTCTGTCTTCTTGGTCTGTGATGATGGTGGTCCATTCATAAAACGTCCTGACAACTGATAGTTTGTGTGCTGTGGGGTGTTCTGATGTCCATAGTAGGTATTGATCCGTGTGGGTTGGTTTCCTGTAGACTGTGATTTTTATACTGCCGTCATCATTATGGTGGATTTTCATGTCCAGAAAGGCTATGGTGCCATTTTCTTCCTCTTCGTGTGTGAATTTTATATTCCCAGTGCTATCCGTGCTATTCAGATGGTCAGTGAGTTCTTGCGTGTGTCCTTTCCTTAGTTTCTCCAGAATGTCGTCCACGTACGTACAGTATCTCTTCCAGAGGGTGGGTTTACATTGTGTAGGTGCTATGTTGATGGCTTTGTTTTCCAGATCCTCCATGAAAAAGCTGCTCATGATGGCTGATAGTGGGTCTCCCATTGCAAATCCTTATTTTTATCTGTAGATTTTTTTCTCTGTATTGAAAATAGATGGATTTTGCAACATATTGTAATAGTTCAGATATGTCGTCAGCTGTGAGATTGGTGTGTCTTTTTAGGGTTCTATCCAATATCCAGTATGGGCCATAAACAAAGGGAAACAGCAAGTCAAAAACAAAGAAAACAAACAGGAAACAAGACACAGAACAAAAGACGAAATCAAAAACAAGGACACCATAACTATACCATGCATCCAAGGGTTAACGGAACCAATTCAAAGGATCATGAAAAAATACAAATGATTTCATGAAAAATAGAGAGCAAGGCTCATTCTGCCAGCTGGAATAAATAAGCAATAATCAAAACCCTACAGCCACAGGTCATGGATGGTGTTGAAAACGACCCTGAACATGACAGAGCCCCGCTGCCCCCCCCCCCAAGGGGTGGATACCAGACACCCACAGTACCATCACAACAGAAAACAAAACCTGCCCCCCCCCCATCCAAAGGCCAACACAACAAACCAGGGCGGGAGATGGGGGGAACAGGTTAGGAGGGAATAACCAAGGGAAAAGAATACCACCATACAAACAAGAAAACACACTTCCCAACCCCAAAATTAACTAACTCACCCCACCCCCAAGAGACCCACAGTTCAGGGGACCAACCACTGTCCCAGGCCCACAAACGATCTTAAGTTCAGGGGGCTGGCCAAAGTCCCAAGGCCAGCAGGCGGCCTGCAGAACGGCATCAGATGGCCTGCCAGAGGAAAAGGACCACCTGACCCAGGAACCCAGTCCTCTGGGTGTCCGGCCCACATAGTTGAGCCACCAGGCCTGGAGGGATAGAAGAGGTGGCGGCCTACCCACCGGATGGCTGACAGGTGGGTGGCCGGACTGAAGAAGGGGAACCCCTGCGGTTCCTAGTGGCAGGACCAGGCAGACCACAGCCGAGCCTGGCGGAAGAGGAAGGGACACCCTGAGGAACTCTGGAAGAGAGGAAGGGACCTCGGTGTCCCCAAGCTGGCCGGCTGCACCTTCGGTGGTCCTGGCTTTGGACTGGGGCTTGGCTGCACCCTCGGTGGTGCCGGCTTGGGACTGGAGCTTGGCTGCACACTCGGTGGACCCCGACTGAGCCATGGTTGCACCCACGGTGGAGCCCAGCTGGACCCCTGCTGCACCTGCAGTGGGACCCGGCTGGGTCGCTGTTGCATCCTCGGTGGGCTTCGGCTGAGGCACGGTGCCCATGGCGGACCAAGGCTGGAGCGCAGAACCCACGTGTTACTGATGCTGGGGCGTGGCACCCACGATGGTCCCCGGCCAGGACACAACACCCATGGAGATCTATGCTGAGGCAAAACCCAAACTACGGCTTCTGGCAGATGGGGAGCTGAATCCAGGTTGACTTCACTGGGAACATTAGCAGCCCCGGTTACCTCCAGAGGCGAGCCTGGATCCTCGGACTCGTCCGGTGACACGGATCTCTCTCCGGCGACCCTAGAGGAGGACTCGAACAGGGAAAAGGAAGGGTCAGGGTTGCCGGCAGCATTGGAGCCCGGTGAGGTGAGTTCATGTGCAGCGTATGGCTGCAGCTGGCCCTCTTCACCCTGAGCTAGGCAAAAATGCTCTAATATGGAAAGAAGGAAGACAAAAGAGAGCACTTGCCTTAGCTCAAGCTCTACCGCTGTCCAGGACTCCGGCGATCCGGTCGATGTTTACATAGACTCGACCTCCTGGAGGCGCAGCTCGGGCGCTGACTCCGCTGTGGCGGCCTCCACAGCAGGCATGATGGTCTCTGCAGTCTCGATCTCCCCAGCTGCCATGATCCACACTGGTGACTCCTCCATCATGGCAGCTGGGGTCTGGCTCACCGTTGCTGCGGGGGAAGGATCTTCCCAGACCTCTGGCTCCTCCTGGTCCTGACCGTTTGGCTCCGGCATGCAAACAAAGGAAGCAATAGAAAGCAGGGAGAGGGCTGGTGAGCCATTCATGGCTGCAGCAGGTGAAGAGATCTCTGGGGACTGGATACCCAGAGACCTACTACCAGGGATCAGACAAGAATTTTCAACAATGTTTGGAACAAAAGGAAGGAAAATTTGCCTGTTCTCCTGGCTGATGATGTCTCCTGCTGCAGCTGGCGAGGTGTAGCTCCTCGGATCAGCTGTGGCAGGGCTGGACTCCTCCATAGACTGTGGAGAAGCCTCCCAAAACAGCGCTGGAGAGGAAATTGTGGCCGCCAATCTCTCCTCCTCCAGGCGGCGATCTATCTCCGCCAACAAAGCCAGTCTACATTTCTTCCATTCACCCATGGAAGGAGCAGGCAAGAGCTCCAGAGGCGAGGGTGGGGCTGGAGCGGGAGAGCTGCAGAAGGAGGAAAACTTCTTTCCCCACGAGTGCCTCTTCCATGTAGGAGATGGTTCCAGCGCTGGGAATTCCCTCCCTGGCTTCTCTTCACACAGCGCGAGGATTGCATGAAGTATGTCGGCTGACTCAGGGAAAAACAGGACGTCGGGATAAAGCTCCAGGACCTCCGCTGTGGTAGTCTGAGCATCTGAGCAGTGTGAACGGCCTTGGGAGAATACTGCCCTTGTATTCCGGGAGAAGTCATCCTCCAGATGGACCAGTCCGTGCAGCTCCGCGTCGCTCCAGTGATCCATCATGACTCCAGCAGCAGGTAGGAAAAACACACAAAAAATGAACATACACGCCACTTACTGCTTGGGCTCTTTGTGTTGGCAGCTTACTGTCATGTCCGCTGCGCGATCTCACAGCGAACATATAAATTGGAATCAAGCCCAACATGCAGTAAAGTAAGCATGTTTATTACAGGGAAAAATGTATACAAAATGTCCAAATAACAGTCACTGTTGCGAATGAGTGAGACAACCCACTACAAACCTCGTTGGTTTAGAGGAAATGCCTAACGCGCTCTGAACAGTCACGAGCGGAGGGAAAAGGCACAAAAGGAAAGACTTACGCATATGTTGGAGCAGAAAGGCTCAAAGAAACAACACAATAAGTCCAGGGGAAGATGTCCAAGCTTGAGTGAAGCTGCCACACTCACTGGTTACACTGCCTCCCCATAAGTACACCACACACTAACGAAGGCAAGTGGACACAGCCTTGTGGCAAGCCAGTGCATGATTAATTGGAAGTGTGTGTATGCATGTGTGAGTGTATGTATGTGGTGATACCATACGGCCGGTGAATGTCTGGTGAGAGGAGGAAGGCGTGGCTGTAGGACTGGCAGAGAGCAAGGCTCAATCTGCCAACTGGAATAAATAAGCAATAATCAAAACCCTACAGCCACAGGTCATGGACGAGGTTGAAAACGACCCTGAACATGACAGGAGGTGACAGAAGGGAGTGGAGTTATCCGGTTCTGAGCAAAATTGCAGTATCAAACAAGGATAAAGCAGAGATGTTCGCAAATGCCTTTGTTAAGATTCATAGCAGCAGTAACCTGTCGGAGGAGGGAAAGAGAGGCAGAAAAAAAGACAAAGTTGGAAAATTTGGAGGCCTTGGGCAGGAAAGTTGATGCCGAGGATGAATTAAGTGTTCCTTTCTCTATGGGAGAGTTAAAGAAAGTGCTTGGGGAAACAGGAAACACAGCCCCTGGCAAAGATGAAGTATGCTATACCATGCTAAAGCATTTAAGTGTAGGGAGTATGGAATTGCTACTGCAGCTCTATAACAAAGTTTGGGAGGAGGGAAAAATACCAGGGAGTTGGAAGGAAGCAGTAATAGTCCCAATTAAAAAAACCAGGGAAGGATGACAGCAAACTTGGAAATTATAGACCAATTGCCCTGACATTACATATATATAAAATAATGGAGCAGATGGTCAATGAAAGATTAACAACACTTTGTTTCCCGTCTTCACTGGTTGCATACTGGTTAAGAGAAGTAAAATATTCACTAATTTCAACTAATCCAGCAGCCTTCAAAACATTTGAACACTAAAAGTGTCCTTGTGGGCTCTAAAACAGAATTACAGGCTGCATCTTTTTGGATTATATTATATTATATTATATTATATTATATTATATTATATTATATTATATTATATTCAGACCTTTTTGTTGGGTGAATTTTAGAGAAAGACATTGTGTATACAGAGATAGGCCAAAATGAGGTTTGAAAATATTCTTGCAGATATCAATGGCTTTGGAAAATTTCAGAAAATGGTCATTTTGATCAACTTTTTTGGTCACTTTACGATGCCATGCCACTTCATGCTAAACAACTTCATTGCAGCTGTTCCCTCTCACCACTGTGACTTCAGCTCTCTGGATGATGGAGGTAAATTTATGAATTTATCTCAGGAACAGAAGCTCACTGTCAGTATTCCACTGCAGCAGGATGGGACACCCAACTCTTGTCGGATGTTTGCGGAGCCTCAGTATCATCTGCTGTTCAACTCCTCCAACATTACTGAGGCATCCACAATGCCATGCCATAATGGATGGGTGTACGATAACAGCACTTTCAAGTCCACTCTGACCTCTGAGGTAAACCTGTTTCACTCTTTTCCATACTTGACATTTATTTGAAATGTTTTTTTATTGATTATGAACACAACTAGAAAAAATATTTTGTGGAATAATGTAAATTTGCCACTTTTTTCCACTCTTTTTTTGTACAAGTGGGATTTGGTGTGTGACAAAAGAGGAAAAAACAAAGCAACTGCTACCATTTTCTTTGTTGGAGTTATGTTTAGTGCCATCACTTTTGGATGTCTGAGTGACAGGTATATGGTAGTATATTAAACTAAAGATTTTCAACTGAAAAACTGAACATATATCTTTCTGACTTCCCATAGGTTTGGCCGAAGGATCATGCTGTTAGTGTCCTACGTGTCCGGAATGGTGTTTGCTGTTGCCAGTGCTTTCTCCACGACCTATGTGATGTTTGCAGTACTGAGATTCCTTACTGGTTTTTGCATCACAGGCATCGTCATTGTTTCACAAGTCCTCAGTAAGGAATTTTTTTCTTTTTCTTAGCTCATTCTGGCAAAGGCAAGTTAAGCTAATGCAATGGTGCTGTCTGTCCATCTGTGATTCGCAAGTATCACTACTCTTCCTAGGCTACTCTTCCTATATAAAAGATATAAAAATAAGCTTACTAATATAATGAGGACCTGTAAGAAAGAATATTACAACAGAATATTAGAGGATAACAAAAATAACTTAAGAGGAATATGGCAAGTACTCAATGGGATTATTAGTAATCAACCTAAGAATGCTAATTATCCAGAATATTTTATTGAAAATGGCAATTTGATAAATAATATGGAGGGTGTGGTCAGTGGTTTCAATAAAATTTTTTGTAAACGTTGGTCCTGAATTAGCAAAATCAATAGTGACAACAGAAACAAACAACAGTGGTTCTGTAAATGAAATAGAAGATAGAAATCCAAACACAATCTTTTTGGGTGCAGTTACTGAAAAGGAAATTATCGAGACTGTGAGTAAATTTAAGAACAAAAAATCAACGGACTGGAATGAAATTGACATGACAATAGTGAAAAAAGTAATTGAAGGAATTGTTAAGCCACTCACCCACATCTGTAACCTGTCATTTCAAACTGGTAAATTTCCAGACAAAATGAAAATAGCAAAAGTAATACCTCTATACAAAACAGGAGACAGTCATTGCTTCACAAATTACAGGCCAGTCTCTTTACTCTCACAATTCTCCAAAATACTTGAAAAAATCTTCACTAAGAGACTGGATGATTTCATTGAAAAACACAACCTCCTTACAGATAGCCAGTATGGTTTTGGAGCAGATAAATCTACATCTTTGGCACTGATCGAATTTATAGAAGAAATTACTAGTTGTATAGATTAAAAAAAAAGGTTGCTGTAGGAGTATTTATAGATTTAAAGAAAGCTTTTGACACCACTGACCACAGAATACTACTAAGGAAACTGGAAAGGTATGGGATAAGAGGGGTAGGACTGAGTTGGGTGGAAAGTTATTTAAGTAACAGACAACAATTTGTACAAATTGGTGAGCACAAATCACCCTTCATGGACATCACTTGTGGTGTGCCCCAGGGGTCAGTTTTGGGACCCAAACTCTTTATTTTGTATATAAATGACATATGCCAAGTATCAAAAATTCTGAAATTTATTTTGTTTGCGGATGACACAAATATCCTTTGCACTGGTGAGAATTTGCAGCAGGTTTTAGAGGTGGTCACAACTGAAATGAAAAAGTTAAAGCAGTGGTTCAACAAAAATAAATTAAGATAAGATAAGATAAGCCTTTATTAGTCCCACAACGGGGAAATTCCAGGATTGCAACAGCACAGGGATAGCAACACTCAGAGCAACAATCAGAAGGCAAGAAAAAAAACAAGCAAGCAAGAGCAGCTAATATACATATGTACATATTACTATAAAATATATATATACACACCCACACACAGACACACAGTGCAGAGCATTGTAGCTGGATGGAATAAATATATGAATATATGAACACACAGTGCAGAGCATTGTAGCTAGATGGAATAAATATGTAAATATATAAACACCCACAGTACGGAGCATTGCAGCTAGGTGGAATAAATATGCAAGTATATAAACACACACAGTGCGGAGCAATGTAGCTAGATGGAATAATATGTAGATATATAAAAACACAGTGCGGAGCATTGTAGCTAGATGGAATAAATATATAGATATATAAATATAAACACACCCAGTGCTGAGCATTGTAGCTAGATGGAATAAATATGTAAATATATAAACACACACAGTGCAGAGCATTGTTGCTAGGTGGGATGAAACAGCATAACCGTCTATTTAGTTATCCTACATGGTATGATTATGTGCCCATACGTATTCTCACCCTCCATAGCGACCGGTATGTTCCTAGTTGTATGCCGGAGAGGACCATTGTGTAAGTCTATTGCATCTTTTGCATTCAAAAAAACTATTAGTTTGTTACGTCTTTTTGCTATCTCTGCGAGCAGCCCTGCTTAGGTTGTACAGTCTGACAGCCGTTGGTAGGAAGGACCTACGAAACCTCTCGGTTGTGCACCTGGGATGATGTAGTCTGCTGCTAAATGAGCTCCTCAGTGCATCCAGTATGTCCTGCATAGGGTGGAACTCGGACTCCAGCAGAGATGACAGTTTAGCCACCGTCCTTCTCTCTCCTATCTCCTCCATCGGATCAAGGCGCTGCCCCAGGACAGAGCTAGCTTTCTTAATCAGTTTGTTCAGTCTCTTCCTATCGGCTGCAGTAATGCCACTGCCCCAGCAGACCACTCCAAAAGTGATGGCTGATGCCACCACCGTGTCATAGAATGACTTCAGCAGCGCCCCTTGTACACCAAAAGACCTGAGTCTCCTCAGCAGGAACAGCCTGCGCTGTCCCTTCTTGTAGAGTGCATCAGTATTGTGTGACCAGTCTAGTTTATTGTTCAGATGAATACCCAGGTACTTATAGGATGTCACCATCTCGATGTCTGTTCCCTGTATATTTACTGGTGCTGTGAGGGGCTGCCCATGCCTGCGGCAGTCCACCACCAGCTCCTTAGTTTTCCTCGCGTTGATCTGGAGGCAGTTCCGATGGCACCAGTCCACAAAGTCCTGGATAAGCCCTCTGTACTCAGCTTCATCTCCGCTGGAGATGAGACCAACGATCGCAGAGTCATCAGAGAACTTCTGTAGATGGCAATGTGTTGTGTTGTGTGAGAAGTCCGCAGTATAAAGAGTGAACAGGAAGGGAGCCAGCACCGTTCCCTGGGGGGCCCCCGTGCTACTGATGATCGTGTCGGAAACACAGTCCCGGGTTCTCACAAACTGAGGCCGGTTCGTGAGGTAGTCCAGGATCCATGATGACAGGTGCTGGTCCACCCCTGCGCGCAGCAGCTTGTCCTTCAGGATCATCGGTTGGATGGTGTTGAAAGCACTGGAGAAGTCAAAGAACATGATCCTCACCATATTCCCGGGCTTCTCCAGGTGGGACAGAGAACGGTGAAGGAGGAAGATCACCGCATCCTCCACCCCAATGCCATGCTGGTAGGCGAACTGGAGTGGATCCATCGCTGGTTCCACCAGGGGGCGGAGATGAGCAAGGAGCAGTCTCTCCAGGGTCTTCATCAAGTGGGACGTCAAGGCCACCGGTCTGTAGCTGTTCAGGTCTTTGGGGTGGGAAGTTTTTGGTACAGGTACCACACAAGATGTTTTCCACAGCTGTGGTACCCTCCCCAGTTTCAGGCTCATGTTGAAGATATACGTCACAATCCCACACAGCTGGTCTGCACAGGACTTGAGGAGCTTTGCGCTGATGCCGTCCGGTCCCGACGCCTTCCTCGCCTTGATCTTCCTCAGCTCCGTCCTCACCTGGGTCTTGGTCAGGGTCAGGATGGGGGGCTGTGTGTTGGGAGTGGGGGGGGTGTCGGTGGAGTGGGGAGTGGGCAGCAGGACTTGATTTCTTAGAGGCAGCAGTGGTTGTTTCTCTCTAAATTCTCTCTAAATCTAAAAAAAAACAAAGATTATGTTGTTTGGAAATTATAAAATAAATCATGAAATAATGGTAATGATAGATGATACCAGAATAGAAACAGTACAGGAAAATAAGTTTCTGGGGGTGACGCTAGACAATAAAATCTGCTGGAAACCTCACATCAGTCACATCCGGGCCAAGTTAGCAAAATGTATAGGCATATTGGGGAAGACAAGACACATCTTGGACTATAAATCATTGGTCTTACTGTACAGTTCACTGTTTTTACCTTATCTTAACTACTGTGTAGAAGTCTGGGGAAACACCTACAAGACCAACCTACAGTCAATATGCACATTACAAAAAAGAGCTATAAGGATAATAAATAATGTAGGATATAGAGACCATACCAATTCGTTGTTTTTAAAGTCACATGTCATAAAGTTAATCGATTTAGTTAAATTTAAGACAGCACGTGTCAAGTACAAGTAATGTACAGGGCAATTAATAATCAACTCCCAACTAATATACAAAAAATATTTTAAAAAAGAGACAATGATCATAATTTGAGAGGAGACTTAAACTTTACAAAACCCAAGATACGAACAACCAAGAAAAGTATGTGCATATCTGTCTGTGGGGTGGATTTGTGGAACAGTCTGGAGCCGGAACTGAAACTATGTACAAACAGAAATCAATTCAAAAAGAGGTATAAACATTATTTGCTGAAAGGATATATGTTAGAAGGGTAGTATTTATATGTACGATTCACTATGCTCACTCTGGGACATTATGGGACACTATGGAATGGTGGGTGGGACAGCACTGTGTATATCTGTGTTGTCTGAGGCTGGTTTTGATGTATGGACATCAATGTATGTTAGGATGGATGGGTGTTAATGTTGATATGTAAAAAATACAGTAAATTGTTTACTTGGGGTCTTAAAGGTCGTAATTTGTATATAATTCACATGGGTGTATTTATGGAAAAGAGGAGATGGAATTAATAAGTGTTCACTTCTTCCTTTTCCCTTTCGAACACTGTATACTGTTACTTTATTGCATTTGTCATTTGTTTTGTTTTTGTTATACTTTTTTGTTCAAAATAAAGTATCTATCTATCTATCTATCTATCTATCTAGGCAAATTCCCAGGCGCTAACCAAACTCACGCATAATGATCTTCAGGTGGGTGTGCATGGGGGTTTTACACAAGGTAATTTCAACATTGAGCAGGACTAGGCTACATTAAGGCACTTGTTGGCCTTATAGTGTGTCAATTGGGCTGGAATGAGTTACTCCATCACTTAAGCCTTGTTCCTGCTGCATTTCCCCTCTAGTCCCCATTGGTCCGCATGCGCTTTGGATGAGCCTGGAACGCACGCGGTGCTGTACATGCTTACTTTTTTCATCTACCCAGGCCAAGCGGTTGACGCATGCGCACAACCATCATCTGTAGTTTCACTCCCGCCCTATAGGTAACACAAATGTGCTGACACACCAGGATTCTCATCAACAAAGAAACGATGTTTGCTTTCTGCTGCTTGACTTCCCGGTTTTCACTCCTTTTCCACAAGCGTGCTGCTGCCGCTGCTGTAAAAAAGTATGTATGTATGATTCATGTATGTTTTTACTCTCGTCTTCCACTTCCTTGTCTTTTTCGTCTACTTTCTTTGTATGCTGTGTCGATATCGCCACCTCGTAAATGGGACGTTCAGTCTTGCGCATGCACTGTTAACATGTTCAGGTTAGTTAGTTGGTTAGTTAGTTAGTTAGTTAGTTAGTTAGTTAGTTAGTTAGTTAGTTAGGTCGTGGGCAGGCAGCACGGTCACAAAATTTGGGCAGCACATGGCTGTCCGCGGTTGAGCACTGCGGACACTAGCGGAGTGGAGACGATGATGTAAATTTCATCACACGGGGTTTCCGGTTACACGTACGCGGACAGCGGAGGTGCAGCATGAATCCAGCTTTAGTCTGGTCTCTAAACATATTCTCTTTTGGCAGCACGGTGGTGCAGTGGTTAGCACTGTTGCCTTACAGCTAGAAGGTTCCTGGTTCAAATCCCCAGGCTGGCAGGGGTTGGAACCTTTCTGTGTGGAGTTTGCATGTTCTCCCTGTGCTGCGTGGGTTTACTTCGGGGGCTCCGGTTTCCTCCCACAATCCAAAGACATGCATGTTAGGTTAATTGGCTGTTCTAAATTGTCCTTAGATATCTGTTTCCTATAGGCCCTTAGAATAGAAGGTTAGTGCTAGTGAAAGCGCTTTGAGTGGTCTTTGTGACTAGAAAAGCGCCATATAAGTGCAAGTTAGTTAGTTAGTTAGATCATTCATGTAGATGGGGTTTTAAAATAAATAGAAACATAGTGTGATTTTTAAAAAAAAACACATTCTGTGGGAAACCTGGGCTTTTTTCTCTGTGAGGGGCAGTCTCATCTGGGGACGGTGAGGGGAAGCAGTGCGGTGTGTTAACCATGTCCGGTCTGGTCTCGAAGTGTGAGCGGGGCCTCCGGTGCTTCCGTGGTGGTGTCGGGATCACGCACCAACTAGCAGAAGGGAGGCCCAAACCACCCAGCATAAAAGCGAATTGCATTCACCTTCAATGTGGCATACTTAAAAGGGTTACAACCTTTTGTGGTCGGAAAGTAATGCTCAAACTGACATGTTTCGGGACCCAGGAGACAGACACTGACACGGGCAGATAGTGAACAATAATCTTTATTAGAGTGACAGGGTGTGTAGTGCAAGTGTGAGTGCGTGGATAGAGTTCTGGTCACTGGAGCTGAGCACCCTGGACGGAGACCCGGCAACCCTGGAACATACAAGCACAAACAATTACTTTTGCCCCACGCAAGTGACAAGCTACAGGTAGTGAGGCTTACTTGGCGGGAGCACAGGTTACGTCCTGCTGAGAACCAGCGGCCGTGCAACGTGGAGGTGAAGGTGTCCGTGAACGTGCTAGGGCCTCCACCCGTGGCTGTGATAAGGACAGATCTTCCAGTGACTCCGGCTGTGACACCACAAGCCGGGACGATGACAATCCAGATGATGACAAGGTGCGTGAATCCACAGAGCGTGGTGACGATGAGACAACAGATGCTGATGACAGTAACTCCACTGATAACGGTGGCCAATACTCCTGCAACTGATACAGCAGTAGTTCAGGAATTTGAGGAGCAAGACGTACCGGTAGTCGTGGTGGTAGCGAACCGCGACGTGTGCGTGTTGGCGTAACCCCGTCAGCTGGGGCCGCAGGTCCCCCGCCAGGGGGGTCCACCTGTGCACAGGGGTAGAGGTTAGGAGTAGAGTAACAGACAGTTCTCTTACGTGCTTGACTCTGAACAGAAGTCCTTGATGAGGTAAGAGAAGTCCTTGATGAGGTAAGAGAAGTTCTTGACGAAGCCAGAGAAGTTCCAGACGAGACGAGAGAGTAACCTGACGAGGCCAGAGAGCGGAGTTCAGGTTCTTTCTCCGACGAGGAGGACAGACGACTCCGTGCCGGGCTGTCAGCAAAGCTGGCTTTTAACAACTGCTGATTAACACCTGTGGGTCTGTGCGCAGCTGGAGTTAATGATGTTAATGACGGCCCAGAGGCCGCCATGACAGTACTCCCCCCTCTAGCAGTGCCTCCAGGCACCTGCCCAATCCTACCTGGATTCGCCCGGTGGAAGTCGCGAATCAGCTGCTTATCCAAGATCAACGCTGGGCGAATCCAAGACCGATCCTCCGGTCCAAAGATCTCCCAGTCCACCAAATACTGAAGGCCACGACCCCGCCTGCGGACATCCAAGATGGCAGTCACCCCCCAGGCCGGATGGCCATCGATCATCCTTGGGGGTGGGGGAGCCGCAGGAGCAGGGCACAGGGGGTCAGAGACATACGGCTTGACCTGGGAGACATGAAAGGTGGGGCAGATACGCATCGAAGAGGGGAGAGACAAGCGCACAGACACAGGGTTAACAATACGATTAATGGTGTAGGGGCCAATGAAGCGCTTAGTAAGCTTACGTTTTTCAGCCGGCACACCAATATTCCGGGTTGACAACCAAACCTTCTGACCCACCTTATAGTCCGGGGCGGGTCTCCTATGCCGGTTGGCCACCTGGATATTACGTTTAGTGGTCTTCAGCAAGGCTTGACGAGCGAGGAGCCAAACTCGCCGGCAGCGCTTAATGTGTGCCTGGACTGAAGGAACCGCTACCTCCTTTTCCTCCTCAGGAAACAACGGAGGATCAAACCCACAAGTAGCTTTAAACGGGGAGACGCCCGTGGCCGTGGAGATCGTGGCGTTGTGAGCGTACTCAATCCAGGGCAGAAACTTGCTCCAGGAGGATGAGCAGGAGATGACACAACGAAGGGCGGCTTCCAGCTCCTGATTAGCCCGTTCGCACTGACCATTACTTTGGGGGTGATAACCAGAAGAGAGGCTGGCTGTGGCTCCTAGTGCCGCACAGAAAGCCTTCCAAACTTGAGATACAAACTGGGGTCCTCGGTCAGACACAATATCCACAGGGATGCCATGAAGACGGACCACATGTTGCACCAGGAGGTCCGCAGTCTCCTGGGCCGAAGGCAGACCCCAAAGTGGCACAAAATGGGCCGCCTTCGAGAACCGGTCCACGATGGTCAACACCGTGGTGTAGTCATCTGAAGTGGGTAATCCAGTCACAAAATCCATCGCTACATGAGACCAGGGGCGTGAAGGAACCAGCAACTGATGTAGTAAGCCCGCCGGGGGGGATGATGTCGTCTTCCCGGTGGCGCACTGAGCGCAGGCCCGGATGTAGCCTACAACGTCCCTCCGTAACCCTGGCCACCAGAAGGTCCTTTGGAGAAGATCCACGGTCCGACCCACTCCAGGATGACAAGCCAACTTGGAAGCGTGACCCCACTCAATCACCTTGCCTCGGACAGTGTGTGGAACAAACAAGCCCCCCCCCCCCCCCCCGGGGTCCGGCTCGGTCTTCTGAGCCTGGCGAACCATCTTGCAGATTCCCCAGGATAGGGCGCCCACGACACAGGAAGGCGGCAGGATAGGGGTCTCCTGGTCCTCGGAGGATGGGGGGTCAAACTGCCGGGAGAGGGCATCCGGCTTACCGTTCTTGCTTCCTGGCCGGTACGTGGTGGTAAAGTTAAACCGGCCAAAAAAAAGGGACCAGCGAGCCTGGCGTGCATTCAGGCGCTTCGCCGTCCTGAGGTACTCCAGGTTACGGTGATCAGTCCAAACCACGAACGGCTGAGCAGCCCCCTCCAGCCAATGTCTCCATTCTTCCAAGGCCAGTTTCACAGCCAGTAACTCCCTGTCCCCGATGCTGTAGTTCCTCTCTGCAGGGGTGAGACGATGAGAGAAAAAAGCACAAGGGCGAATCTTACCATCCTCAGGGGACCATTGGGAGAGTACAGCTCCAACTCCCGCATCAGACGCGTCCACCTCCACCAAGCACTGCAGCTTTGGGTCCACCTGGGTAAGGACTCGGGCCGAGGCGAACTCCCTCTTGAGCTTCTCAAACGCACCGGCTGCTTCCTTACTCCAGCAAAATGGGATCTTAGGGGAGGTGAGAGCAGTAAAAGGACGGGCAATATTACCAAAGTTGGGCACGAACCTCCTATAAAAGTTAGCAAACCCCAGGAAACCCTGAAGCTGCTTTCTGGAGGTGGGTGCAGGCCATTCCACCACTGCTTTGACCTTGGCAGGGTCAGGAAGCACCTGGTTCCGAGCAATAATAAATCCAAGGAAGGAGGTCTGATCAGTGTGGAACTCACATTTCTCGGCCTTGACGAACAACTGGTTCTCCAGGAGGCGCTGTAATACCCTGCGGACATGCACCCGATGTTCCTCTAGTGTGCGGGAGAAGATGAGGATGTCATCAAGATAAACGAAAACAAACGAGTTCAAAAAATCCCGAAGTACATCATTAATCAAACGCTGGAAGACGGCCGGAGCGTTAGTTAACCCAAACGGCATTACCAGGTACTCAAAATGACCGCTGGGGGTCCGAAAAGCCGTCTTCCACTCATCTCCTTCTCTAATGCGCACTAGATGGTAGGCATTCCTAAGGTCCAGTTTAGTAAACCAGGATGCCCCCTGGAGGGAGTCAAATGCAGTGTTCATCAAGGGCAGAGTATATTTATCCTTGACTGTTATTTCATTCAGGCCCCGGAAATCGATACAGGGGCGTAGTGAACCGTCCTTTTTTCCAACAAAAAAAAATCCGGCCCCCACTGCCGAAGACGACGGGCGGATGATACCAGAAGCCAAGGACTCCTTAATGTACGTATCCATGGCTTCGCGCTCCGGGGCTGATAGGCTGTAAAGGCGGCTAGCAGGCAGAGGGGCCCCAGCCTTCAGACTGATGGCGCAGTCATACGGACGATGGGGGGGTAAAGACAACGCCCGAGACTTGCTGAACACTTGCCCCAAATCGTGATAAACCTCTGGCACTTTAAACAAATCCGGTGGGGATGAATTTGGCAGAGGCACCTTAACGGATGGGGCGCACGCCGCTGATTGGAGACAGGCGCTAAGGCAGAACGTACTCCATGCCGTTATTCTCCCAGCTTGCCAATCAATAGTGGGGTTATGTAGGCGCAGCCAGGGGTACCCCAGAATAACGGGCGAAGAAGAAATGGGCAGCACTAAGAACTGAATCTCTTCCCTGTGATTCCCTGAGACAATTATTGACACAGGGGCTGTCTGAAGGTCAATGGTGGTCAAGGAAGCCTTAGACAAGGTGATCAATCTGACAGGGGGTTCTAAAGTCTGACAGCTAAGGCCCATCCGGGTTGCCAGGTCTCTAGAAATGAAATTCTGCTCAGCTCCAGAATCAACTAACGCTAGTGTGGAGTGTTCAGTGTGTGTATGAATGAGTCTGAGGGGTAGATGACAACAAGTAAGGGGTTCCTCTGAGTTCTTGCCCGTGAATCCCCCTACTGCGAACCACGGGCCTTCCCTTTTAACTTACTCGGACAATCGAAAACCCCATGTGACTCCTTCCCACAATAGAAACATAGGCCTTGATCTCTACGGCGTTGTTTCTCAGCTGCTGATACCTTGGAATGACCCATAATCATGGCTTCCTGATCCGGGGCCTCCTCTGACGCGGGTAGAGTGAGAAGAGGAGAGTTAGGAACGCGAGGGCGGGGTTTAACCGAACGGGAGATAACTCGTCGTCCAGCCGCCCGCTCCCTTAATCTGCTATCGATACTAACTGCTAGGGCAATCAAATCTTGCAAATTATCTGGTTTTTCCCGTGCCGCTAACTCATCCTTTAGCTCGTCGTTGAGACTACGTAGGAAAATGCCACAAAGTGATGGCTCCCCCCACCCAATCTCTGCGGCCAGGACCCGGAAGTCAATGGCGTAATCTGCAGCTGCTCTCTTTCCCTGCTGTAAGCTTAGAAATCGTTCAGTCAACACCTCACCCCTATCCGTATGATCAAATACAGACAAAAATTCTGACACAAATTCCTGGTAAGAAAGCAGGGGATAGCTAGGTTTAGCCATGATCGAATATGCCCAGTCTAACGCTCTTCCTGCCAGCAAATTAATGACATAGCCTATCCGGCTAGAATCGAGAGAAAAATCCCCCGGCACACGCAGAAAAACTGACTCACATTGTAATATGAATCCTCGGGCTTCCCCGAGTTTGCCGCTGAACCGGGCAGGTGTAGGAATTGGGGTGAGACGAGAGGACGAGGAGGTGTTAGCTTGTCCTGACGCTAAGCCTGCAGGGGCTGAGATGTTAGCGGTCGGGGGAAACGTCTGGTGTCCTTCCAAACGATCCAGCCGACTATTAATTGAAGTTAATTGGTTTAAGATTACTGTCTGCTGGTGGGCTAGTAAATCTACCCGGCCGCTAAGAGTGTTAATTAAGCGCGACAGTGAGCTGTCTGCTGGGTCAACGTGATGGAGTCGTACTGACATGTTTCGGGACCCAGGAGACAGACACTGACACGGGCAGATAGTGAACAATAATCTTTATTAGAGTGACAGGGTGTGTAGTGCAAGTGTGAGTGCGTGGATAGAGTTCTGGTCACTAGAGCTGAGCACCCTGGACGGAGACCCGGCAACCCTGGAACATACAAGCACAAACAATTACTTTTGTCCCACGCAAGTGACAAGCTACAGGTAGTGAGGCTTACTTGGCGGGAGCACAGGTTACGTCCTGCTGAGAACCAGCGGCCGTGCAACGTGGAGGTGAAGGTGTCCGTGAACGTGCTAGGGCCTCCACCTGTGGCTGTGATAAGGACAGATCTTCCAGTGACTCCGGCTGTGACACCACAAGCCGGGACGATGACAATCCAGATGATGACGAGGTGAGTGAATCCACAGAGCGTGGTGACGATGAGACAACAGATGCTGATGACAGTAACTCCACTGATAACGGTGGCCAATACTCCTGCAACTGATACAGCAGTAGTTCAGGAATTTGAGGAGCAAGACGTACCGGTAGTCGTGGTGGTAGCGAACCGCTACGTGTGCGTGTTGGCGTAACCCCGTCAGCTGGGGCCGCAGGTCCGCCGCCAGGGGGGTCCACCTGTGCACAGGGGTAGAGGTTAGGAGTAGAGTAACAGACAGTTCTCTTACGTGCTTGACTCTGAACAGAAGTCCTTGATGAGGTAAGAGAAGTCCTTGATGAGGTAAGAGAAGTTCTTGACGAAGCCAGAGAAGTTCCAGACGAGACGAGAGAGTAACCTGATGAGGCCAGAGAGCGGAGTTCAGGTTCTTTCTCCGACGAGGAGGACAGACGACTCCATGCCGGGCTGTCAGCAACGCTGGCTTTTAACAACTGCTGATTAACACCTGTGGGTCTGTGCGCAGCTGGAGTTAATGATGTTAATGACGGCCCAGAGGCCGCCATGACACAAACTCTGTAATGACGACTGTTTTTTATTCATTTTGGCAAGGTAGCTTCAATGCTACTACTGAAATAGTTAGGTGTCACGGCCGCACACACACAACAGGCAGGAAGTCAGGCTGAAAAAGAATATCCAGTAAATTTTCAAAATACTTTGATAGTCAATACTGAGGAACAGAATAAATTATTTTTTTCTCTGGGGCTCTCTGTGGCTCACTACCAAGTGGTCTATGGCCCACCAGTGGGTTGCAACCCACAGGTTGGAGAGCACTGTCTTAGAGGACAAAGTCTGCTAAGTGCAGGTTTATAGGTAATAAAATTTCAAGGTATGGAACTGAGTAATAGCCATATAATTATAAAAAAAAAAACTATCAATCTGTTTTACAAGACTGAGTGCATATTTTTGCATGCTACTAGGCATGTGCTATCAAGTCATGATGGATGACTCTGTGTAATCTATCTTAGACGAATGAGTATTTCATCAAAATAATTCCACAAAAAATTTAGGTTCAACACATTTTCTGTCACCCCTCCATTGATCACCATCTTAATGTGGTGGAGGGATTTGCATGCCCTAATGATCCCAGGAGCTATGTTGTCAGGTGCAACTTGTTGCTTGTTGGGTCTCCCAAGACAAAATGGGTCTGCATCAAGAGTGGTTTAGTAGAGCCCTATGAAGAAAGATACAGTGGTGTTAAAAAGTGTTTGCCTCCTTCCTGATTTCTCTCTTTTTTTTTTTGTATGTTTGTCACACTTAATGTTTCAGATCATCAAACAAATTCTCCTTCAGGATTTTTTGGTAGACAGCAGAATTCATGGTTCCATTTACCACGGCAAGTCTTCCAGGTCCTGAAGTAGCAAAACAGCCCCAGACCATCCCACTACCACCACCATATTTTACTGTTGGTATGATGTTCCTTTTCTGAAATGCTTTGGTACTTTTACGCCAGATGTCATGGAACACACACCTTCCAAAAAGTTCAACTTTTGTCTCATCAGTCCACAGAATACTTTCTCAAAGTTTTGGGGATCATCAAGATTTTTTCTGCAAAACTGAGACGAGCCTTTATGTTCTTTTTGCTCAGCAATGGTTTTCGTCTTGGAACTCTGCCATGGAGGCCATTTTTGCCCAGTCTGTTTCTTATGGTGGAGTCATAAGCACTGACCTTAACTGAGGCAAATGAGGCCTGCAGTTCTTTGGATGTTTTTGTGAGGTCTTTTGTGACCTCTTGGATGAGTCGTTGCTGCGCTCTTGGGGTAATTTTGGTCGGCTGGTCACTCCTGGGAAGGTTCACCACTGTTCCATGTTTTCGCCATTTGTGGCTAATGGCTCTCACTGTGGTTTGTTGGAGTCCCAAAGCTTTAGAAATGGCTTTATAACCTTTACCAGACTGATTGATCTCAATTACTTTGTTTCTTATTTGTTCCTGAATTTCTTTGGATCGCAGCATGATGTCTAGCTTTTGAAGATCTTTTGGTCTACTTCACTTTGTCAGGCAGGTCCTGTTTAAGTGATTTCTTGATTCAGAACAGGTGTGGCAGTAATCAGGCCTGGGTGTGGCTAGAAAAATTGAACTCAGCTTTCCAGAGATGTGATAAACCACAGTTAATTTATGTTTTAACGGGGGGGGGGGGGGTCACTTTTTCACACAGGGTCATGTAGGTTTGGATTTTTTTACCCTTAATAATAAGCACCTTCATTTAAAAACTGCAATTTTGTGTTTACTTGTGTTATCTTTGTCTAATATTAAAATTTGTTTGATAACGTGAAACATTTAAATGTGACAAACATACAAAAAAAATGAGAACTCAGGAAGGGGGCAAACACTTTTTCACACCACTGTATATCAAAGACCCAGGGTACCCAAAAGAACCACATGGGTCCACTCTCCCACTCTTACGTCAGTTAGCCATTAGCTGAGTAGCTTGTAGCCGGCTCTTTCAGCTCGGTTGAGCAGCGTTCTGGTTCACTGATCCACAGTCAGTGGTGTATCTTGCGTCAGTCTGGTTCATCTCCCAATAAATTTTGCCATGATTCTACAACAAATCAGTAGCACTGCATGCTGGACCATTGCTGCATTTGGTCCCCGTATATTTTGATTGTAGGGAGCCAGAGGCTTCGTCGTGATTCTGTGGCGGATCGCACACACCGGTGTTATGCCAATAACTCTCCCATTAATCCGAGGGAGTTATCAACCTAACACTGGCCAACAGCCCTGGTCCTGGGCCATAAAAGCGACCAGTGTGCCGTGGCGGGTATCACAATGAAACCACTTGGAGATGGGCCGGAGTGAACCAGGTGGTATTTTCACAGTTTGAGGATGGAAATTACTGTGAGGATGTAATTTAAAATATAAGACTCCCGGGCCACAACAATACAAACACTCAGAGGCAGAAGATCAGTTAAATGTTTTACTGTACAAATCTTAAATAATTTACAAAATGCACCAGTTCAATAAAAACACATGGGTTAAAAATTTGCACAGCCTAAAAACATAATATCACATTGGGTTCTAAAAATGCCCAAGAATCCAGGGGAAAGAAATATCATTAGTCCAACTAATCTAAAATGGGAGATACCCTTTACACTACATGGGCACTAAGAAAACTGTCAGCATGTTTTACAGCAGGGCGGAGGCGTGTCCGCTGTCTATCGGAGCAGGATCAAACGCTGCCATCCTCACCGGCCCCAGAAAGACGTGCTGTTTGTCAGGGCTCGTCCGTAATCCTTTGTACGCGTCCCTGGTGGGGAATCCTGGCACCAGAGAGGAGAAACAGGCAGGAGGAGAAGGGAGGGGCAGGCTCCTGCGGATCAGTCATCTGGGATTACCTGCAGCACACAACGCAGTGTAACGGATGCCAACTAGCACTGTTCGGCGTAGAACGTTAGTAAAACCTCCCTCCCGAAAAGCCTCATACAGTATCAGTAGCGCTGAGCTATAGGTCGGACCTTTAGCTCAGCACGATCGTGCTGTGTCTCCCATGCTCGAACTGTGTAGTTGACTGGTAGGTCGCGGGTTCGTGTCCCGAGTGGGGCGAACTGCGCAGGATGATCTCAGTCACAATGGTGCCGTGACCCGGATGGGAGTGAGGTTTAAGGGGGAGAGTGTAACGGATGCCAACTAGCACTGTTCGGCGTAGAACGTTAGTAAAACCTCCCTCCCGAAAAGCCTCATACAGTATCGGTAGCGCTGAGCTATAGGTCGGACCTTTAGCTCAGCGCGATCGTGCTGTGTCTCCCATGCTCGAACTGTGTAGTTGACTGGTAGGTCGCGGGTTCGTGTCCCGAGTGGGGCGAACTGCGCAGGATGATCTCAGTCACAGCAGCACAAACTCGTGCACAAGCTCGTCCTTGGACGAGCCCGGACAGTTCGGTGCTTAACTTCCAGGCTAAGGAGGACGATAGCGGGAGTTCCTGGCCGGACAGTCAGTGAATGCATCACGCTCGATTGAGGACGCTCAGAAGGTTTTCCTCTTGTAGCGCAGGAAGTGACTCTGGTTGAAAGAATTGTATTGCTTTTTTCCCTTGTGTGCTTTTTTAGGGTATTTATGCTATTTATAATATTTATTGTGGGGTAGTTTCTTATCTTGGGCACATTGGGAATGTATGGTTTCTATGAGAATGTATGATTTAAAAAAAAAGATGGCTGCCACCGGAGTGAGGAGTGGTCTGATGGGCCCCACTTCTCGACACTTTCTGCCTATCTACTTCTTCTTATTATTGTCTTTGTGTGTCTGGAACTGCAACAAGAAGGGTTTTCCGGCCAACTCAACTAAAGGTGAAGCTAAAAAGTTTTATTTATATGGATATGGACATGGTCATTTCACCCTGTACTCTATCTGATCTTCAAAAGCCCTGAGAAAAAGCTTCCAAAACAAGGCAAACATGGGTGCTAAGCAAATATCACAATATGGCAGAGGCTATACAGTTAAAGTGCTGTTAGTACTGCTACTTCTGGCAGGAGATATTCACCTTAACCCTGGACCTGCCACTATTAAACAGCAGACCACTGGGTTAGCACAAACAACTGAGCCGGTGGATTGGTTGTTGCTATCTACGGCCCGGCTAACATCTGAACTGGCTGATCACCCGCTGCTATCAACGACCCTACTAACATCTGAACCAGCTGGTCGCCCGCTGCTATCAACGGCCATGCAAACATCTGAACCGGCTGGTCGCCCGCTGCTATCTACGGCCCTGCTAACATCTGAACCGGCTGGTCGCCCGCTGCCATCAACGGCCATGCTAGCATCTGAACCGGCTGGTCGCCCGCTGCTATCAACGGGCATGCTAACATCTGAATCGGCTGGTCACCCGCTGCTATCATCGGCACTGCTGACATCTGAACTGGCTGGTCGCCCGCTGCTATCAATGGCCATGCTAACATCTGAACCGGCTGGTCGCCCGCTGCTATCAACGGACGTGCTAACATCTGAATCGGCTGATCGCCCGCTGCTATCAACGGCCATGCTAACATCTGAACCGGCTGATTGCCCGCTGCATAATACCGGTCTTCGCCCCAGTACAGCTGGACATAGCGAGTCGGGTGAGTCGAACTGCACTGAACAGACTCACATATCTGATCCTGCTGTAAACAGCTGCGCTACGTCCAAACTTTTGGAAACAGGAGGGGTTAAACAAAATGCAAATGAGGCGAGATCCGAAAACCGAGCTGTACAAAAGCAAAAACAACATCTATTTTTCCAAACTGTTAATCATGCATGAGTTCTTTGGGACACAAAGGCTAAACCAAAGGGGATCCTCAGCGGACATTTAAACATACGGAGCATAATCCCCAAAAGAGATGAGATTTCGGTGTTGCTGTCTGACTCAAATGTGGACTATCTTTGTCTCTCAGAAAGCTGGCTACACAGGAACATAGACACTAATATGATCGATATTGTGGGTTATCAGTGTTTTAGAAAAGAGAGGCAGGCAGGGAGGGGAGGAGGTGTTTTAATTTACATCAAAGAGAAATTTAAATGTCAATTGGTTGATTTGAATACTTCACTTGAATGTTTAGCTGTTAATGTATGTCTCTCACCGGTAATGAATTTCAACATTGCAGTATTGTACAACCCACCCTCACACAATTCTTCTTTTTATAATGAATTAAGTGCTCTGGTTAAACAACTTGAGAGGAGCAGAGAAACAATATTTTATGGTGACTTCAATATCAACTGGTCTGATAAAAAGGACAAACAGAAACTGAAAAGCCTCATGACTAAATTTAATTACCAACAAATGATCAAAGGACCTACCAGGATAACCAAACAATCTAGAACACTTATTGACATGGTATTTGCTAATAAACCAGAACGAATAACCAGAACCTATAATCTTGTAACTGGTCTCTCAGATCATAACATGGTTCTTGCTGTCAGAAAACTTAATAAAAAGCGACTACAGTATTTTGGGGGAGTCGATATTGACAAATCAAATTTTATTATTCCCAAATCAAAAAATGAGGAGTTTGAACATTACTTAGAGAATCTAAATTGTGAACAGCTCATGTCAATATATGAAGTAGATGATTGTTGTAATTTTATAACTGCAACAATTACAAAGTCCATAGAAAAACTTACAAAGCAAATTAAAAGTAGACAACAGAAGATTAACCTACCATGGTTAAATAATGAAATAAGAAAACTTATGAAGAGGCGAGACTCTGCATTGAAAACATCATTAACCTCTAAACTACAAAATGATCACCTTGTGTACAAAAGTTTAAGAAATAAAGTGGTACAAGAGCTGCGAAAATCAAAAGTATCTTATTACAATAAACTGGTAGATCATGCAAAGGATAACAACAGTTCCCTATGGAGGCATTTAAATAACTTAACTAATAAAGAAAATGTTCAGAAGGGGGTAAAGGAACTTAGAATCAATGGCAAGACCATCAGTGACAAGGCTACATTGGCAAATGAATTTAATTCATATTTTGTGGACTCTGTGGAAGACTTAACAAAAAACTTTGTGCTGCCAAATGTGCTCAACAACACAAAATCAATACTTCCAACAGATTCTTTTCACATCGATGAGGTAAATGAGGAGTTAATTGCTGGTATTGTTAAAACACTGTCAAACTCAAAAACTAATGATATCTACAATATGAGCACTTCCTTTCTCAAAATGCACAGCAAAATATTAATCAAACCACTGACTCATCTCATTAATCTCTCCATTAGGTCTAATACATTTCCATCTGGCTGGAAAAAAGCTGTCGTCATACCAGTTCATAAATCAGGCAGTAAAGACGATATATGCAATTACCGCCCAATCTCTATTTTACCAGTCCTGTCTAAGGTTCTTGAAAAAGTTGTAGCTACACAGCTGATAGACTATTTACAAGACAGTCAACTTCTTCATCCACATCAATTTGGTTTTAGACCAGGATACTCAACAGAAACAGCAAATTGCTGCCTTATTGAAAATGTCAAACAGTCCTTGGACAGGGGTAATGTGGTAGGAGCTGTTTTTCTAGATCTCAAAAAGGCTTTCGATACTGTAAACCACAGTTTGCTTTTATCCAAAATGGTATCATTTAACTTCTCTCCAGATACATTAGAATGGTTTGCATCTTATCTCCAGAATAGAGAACAGTGTGTAAAAGTTCACCAGGATAAATCCTCATTTTTAAACAACCGCATGGGTATCCCACAAGGGTCCATTCTTGGTCCTTTACTTTTCAGCATTTTTATTAATGACTTGCCGCTACACTGCTCAGCTGCAACATGCCAACTTTATGCAGATGATGCAGTTATTTACACAGCTGCCAAGACTCCAGCACAGGCTGCAGATGTACTGTCTACAAGTATGGTTGATGTCCAAGAGTGGCTCCTCCAGAACCATCTATTGCTGAACCTTCAGAAAACAGTTTCAATGTGCTTTTCAATCAAAAAATGTAACCTGCAATGTTTTAAAGTTAATATACATGATCAAGACATCAGTTTAGTTACAGAATTCAAATACCTTGGCATTGTACTAGATCCTCAACTCAACTCAAATTTAATCTTCATATAAAGAAAATTTCAAAAACAGTAAAAAAAATCTGAACTGCTTTAAATTAATTAGATGCCTTACGAAGCAGCTGTACTGTATATGCATTCTATGGTTTTTTTCTCATATATCATACTGTTTGACAGTCTGGGCTCAAGCAGCCCCTTCCACAATAAGACATATAGGTTCATTATATAATCAAACTCTAAAAATCTTGGACAAAAAGCCCATTAGGTGGCATCACTGTAATATTTTTTTAAAAAAATGCAACCTATTGAGTTTTGAGAGTTTCATTGACCTCTGTTTTCTGAAATTAACTTTCAAATGTTTCCATAAATCAGCACCCGAGCCACTTGCTGGTTTCATCCAAAGACAGGACAGCAGCAGAGCCACCAGGAGTTCTGTTAACAATAACTGTAAAATATTCCACCGCAGAACCACATTTGGACAAACAGCTTTCTCTATAAAGGGCAGTCACATCTGGAGCACAATGCCAAATGAAATTAAAATAATAACGGACTTTAAAACATTCACTAAAAAGGTTAAAAACTGGCTGAAAAATAAACAAGAATGTACCCATGTATGAAATGATTGTCTGCAGGGTAAGAGTGAATGAAGGAATGAATGTGTTTGTTTATAGTGAGTGACGAAGGGAGGGAGGCCTGAAATAGGCAAATGTGAGTCAGGTTGTTATATTTGTGTATTTATAATATTTATAATATTTATAATTGTGTATTTATAATGTATTTACAATCTTTTTGCATTGATGTATGTGGTTATTGTGTATTCTGTTTTCATTTTTTTATCTTTTCCTTTCCTTTTTTTCTTTTTACTTGTTTCTCCTTTCTAAAGCCCATCCAGGGACAAGAGTTGCAAATTAGCTAATAGCTATACACTCTTTGTGCAACACATCAGATTGATTGTCATTGATTAATTGTCTATGTTTATTGCACTGTCCCTGTCAAATAAACAAATAATCTAATCTAACTCAACACCCCACAGATACACCGGGTGGTTGATAATCATTCACATGCACACAGACAATAAGCACTTTCCTTCCACTTATCTGTGTACAAGCCTTTTCTCCACACAACTGCGTCTCCTTCGGCTGGACCCTCTGGCGTCCTCGTGGCGTCTTCGGTCCCAAGCTGCTGCTGCCAAACCCAGCTACCTGCTGCATTCATAAAATCCCACTCAACGTGAGCCTCCCCTCAACTGCCATCCTCTCCTTTCACCTTGCCTGTGACATGATTTACGACCCAAGAGACAGACGCTGACACGAGTGATTACAGACAATAATCTTTTATTTGATAAAGTGAGGGTGTAGTGCGTGAGTGGATGTATGTGTGCTTGTCTGGTCACTGGAGCTGAGCCTGACTTGTGGTGATCCGGCAACCCTGGAAACACACAAGCACAAAGGTTACTGCTGTTCACTGACAATAACGGTATAAACATGCTGCAGGTGTTTACTGGCAGGTTCCGCAGTGTAAGTCCGGCTGGCTCCCGGTGTCCAAGTGATGTGGTGCTCGAGGTGCCCGGCGTTGCGGGGGTGAGGAGGAACTCCGGGGAGGAGGAGGAGGAGGAGGAGGCTGTGCCTCGTCAGCTGAGGAGGAAGGTCCGCCGCCCGGGAGGTCCACCTGTGCACAGGGGAAAGAACTTGCAGGAAGAGAGTGCTGGGTTTGCTTACGTGGCCTGGCTTGGCTTGGCGTTTGCTTCTTGATCTGTGGTCGAGATCTTGGCGCATTGCTTGGCAAGGAAGACAGACGACTCCCTGCTGAGGAGTCAGCGCGTCGAGCTTTTAAAGCCCGCTGATTGCCACCTGCTGGGTTGAGCGCAGCTGATGATGATAATGCTGATGACGGCCTAGCGGCCATCATGACAGTACTCCCCCCTCTAGATGTGCCTCCAGGCACCTGCCCAATCCTACCTGGATGCGCCCAATGGAAATTGCGGACCAACTGCTTATCGAGGATCAACGCAGGGCGTATCCAGGAGCGATGCTCAGGACCAAACCCCTCCCAGTCCACCAAATACTGAAGGCCTCGACCCCTCCTGTGGACATCCAGGATTGCTGTCACTCCCCAGGCCGGGTGGCCATCGATCATCCTCGGAGAAACAGGAGCCGCAGGGGGTGGGCACAGCGGGTCGGCGACGTAGGGCTTAAGCTGGGAGACGTGAAAAGTAGGGCAGATGCGCATGTGAGGGGGGAGAACAAGACGAACAGACACAGGGTTGACAATGCGGGCAATGACATAAGGGCCGATGAAGCGCTTGGTCAGCTTACGCTTCTCGGCAGGCACACTGATGTTCTTCGTGGACAACCATACCTTCTGACCCACCTTGTAGTCCGGGGCGGGCCTCCTGTGACGATTGGCCACTTCAATGTTGCGTTCCGTGGTTCTCAGAAGGGCTCTGCGGGTGATGGACCAAATCCGCCGACAACGCCTGGTGTAAGCCTGTACAGATGGAACCGCTACCTCTCCCTCCTCCTCAGGGAACAGAGGTGGATCGTACCCCAAAGATGCCTTAAAGGGGGACATCCCCGTGGCCGAGGACACCGTGGTGTTATGAGCGTACTTGATCCACGGGAGGTACATGCTCCAAGAAGAAGAGCAGGAGGAGATGACGCAGCGCAGTGCAGCCTCCAGCTCCTGATTGGCCCGCTCGCACTGGCCATTGCTCTGCGGGTGGTATCCGGAGGAAAGACTGGCCATGGCCCCCAGCACCGTGCAGAACGCCTTCCAAACTTGAGACACGAACTGTGGACCTCGATCTGAAACGATGTCAGCAGGGATCCCATGAGGACGAACCACGTGAAGGACAAGAAGGTCCGCCGTCTCCCGTGCTGATGGCAACCCCCGGAGAGGCACAAAGTGGGCAGCTTTAGAGAAACGGTCCACTATAGTCCACCATGGCTACATGGGACCAGGGGCGGGAAGGGACGGGCAGAGGGTGCAGAAGGCCCGCCGGGGCCGACGATGACGTCTTACCAGTAGCGCACTGAGCGCAGGCCCGGACATAGCTGTTAACATCCTTCCGTAGCCCTGGCCACCAAAAGGTTCTCTAGAGGAGGTCAATGGTTCGACTAACACCCGGATGGCACGCCAGTTTAGACGCGTGACCCCACTCAATTATCTGGCCTCTGACAGAACTGGGAACAAACAAACGACCCGGGGCCCCCCCACCCGGATCAGGCTCCACCTCCTTTGCTCTTCTGACCTTGTCGCAGATTCCCCAGGACAACGCACCCACCACACAGGCAGATGGCAGGACAGTCTCCTCCTGCTCATCAGAAGATGGCACGTCAAACTGCCTGGAAAGAGCGTCAGGCTTACCATTCTTGCTTCCCGGCCGATAGGTGATCGTAAAATTAAAACGACCGAAGAAGAGTGACCAGCGGGCCTGACGTGTATTCAACCGCTTGGCTGTCCTGAGGTACTCCAGGTTGCAATGGTCAGTCCAAACGACAAACGGCTGGGCGGCCCCCTCCAGCCAGTGCCTCCACTCCTCCAGAGTGAACTTGACGGCCAGCAACTCCCTGTCGCCAATGCTGTAATTCCTCTCAGCAGGTGTCAGACGATGAGAAAAGTAAGCGCAGGGTCGGATCTGTCTGTCCTCCGGGGAGCGCTGAGAGAGAATGGCCCCAACCCCCGAATCCAAGGCGTCCACTTCCACCAGACACTGTAGTTCCGGATCCACCTGGGTCAACACACGAGCCGAAGCAAACTCCTCCTTCAATCTCTCGAATGCCGCAGCAGCCTCCTCACTCCAGCGAAAAGGCACCTTCGGGGATGTGAGCGCAGTCAGGGGTCTGGCGATATTCCCAAAGTTTGGCACAAACCGCCAATAAAAATTGACGAAACCCAGGAACCCCTGCAGCAGTTTCCGTGACGTAAGTGTGGGCCAGTCCACCACCGCCTTGACCTTAACTGGGTCGGGGAGCACCTGGTTACGGGCAATAATGAAACCCAGGAAGGAGGTGCGATCAGTGTGGAATTCACACTTCTCCGCCTTGACGAACAACTGATTCTCCAGGAGGCGCTGCAGAACCTGCTGCACATGCACCTGATGCTCCTCCAGTGTGCGCAAGAAGATGAGGATATCATCAAGGTACACGAAGACGAAGGAGTTCAGAAAATCCCGGAGGACGTCGTTGATCAGGCGCTGAAACACCGCCGGCGCGTTGGTTAACCCAAACGGCATCACTAAATATTCAAAGTGACCGCTTGGGGTCCGGAAAGCAGTCTTCCATTTATCACCTTCTCGAATGCGCACCAGGTGATAGGCGTTCCGCAGATGTAACTTGGTGAACCATGACGCCCCCTGGAGGGAATCGAAGGCGGTGTTCATCAAGGGAAATGTGTACTTGTCTTTAATTGTGATTTCGTTGAGACCCCGGAAATCGATGCAGGGGCGCAGCGAACCGTCCTTCTTCCCCACGAAGAAGAACCCTGCCCCTACGGCCGAGGATGATAGACGGATGATTCCGGAAGCCAAAGACTCCTTAATATACGTATCCATGGCCTCACGTTCCGGAGCTGACAGGCTGTGCAGGCGGCGGGAGAGGGGCCCCAGCCTTGAGGTTAATTGCACAGTCATACGGACGATGGGGGGGAAGGGACAGCGCCTGTGACTTGCTAAACACCGGGCCCAGGTCATGGTAGACATCAGGTACCTTGGACAGGTCCGGGGGAGGCATCGAGGGAGGAGGCATCGGAATCGAGGGGGCACACGCCGCTGACTGGAGACAGGCGCTCAGGCAAAACGAGCTCCACGCCGTAATACTCCCAGCTTGCCAGTCGAAAGTGGGGTTATGCAGCCGAAGCCAGGGGTACCCCAAGATGACGGGTGAAGAGGAGATGAGCAGCACCAGGAACCGTATTTCCTCCCTGTGATTACCTGAGACTATTACCGATACAGGGACCGTCTGGTGGGAAACTGATGTCAGTGACGCTTTGGATAGGGTGACAAGATGAACAGGAGGGCATAAGGGTTGACAGCTGAGGCCCATCAGGGTTGCCAGGTCTCTGGAGATAAAATTCTGCTCAGCTCCAGAGTCAACTAAGGCGTGTGTGGTGTGTTCTTTGTGTTTGTGGAGGAGTCTAATGGGGATATGGCAACTAGTGAGGGGTTTTTCCTGATCTTTGTCTGCGAATCCCCCTACAGTGATCCGCGGACCTCCCCTTTTAACGGACAATCCACTACTCCATGTGACCCATTTCCACAGTAGAAACACAACCCTGCTCCCTGCAGTGCTGTCTTTCAGCCGCTGTAATACCCGATTGCCCCACAATCATTTCCTCCTGCTCCGGAAACTCCTCTGATGAAGGCAGAGCGAGGAGGGAGGACCTAACGGAGCGTGGGCGAGGTTTACTCGAACGGGAAACTGTTCGCCTTTCAGCCGCCCGCTCCCTTAGTCTGCTATCTAAGCTGATAGTGAGGGAGATTAACTCCCCTAACCTGTCTGGTTTATCCTTTGCTGCTAGCTCATCCTTCAACTCTGGGCTAAGACTGCGGAGGAAGATTCCACAGAGCGCTGGCTCCCCCCACCCAACCTGAGCAGCTAATACCCGGAAGTCAACGGAGTAATCGGCGGCAGACCTACTGCCCTGCCGAAGACCTAGCAGCCGTTCGGTTAACACTGCGCCCCGGTCAACATGATCGAACACCTCCATAAACTCTGCCACAAACTGCTGGTAAGTTAACAAAGGATGGTTTGGTTTGGCCATGATGGTGTAAGCCCAATCTAAGGCTCTGCCTCCCAGCAAATTGATAATATATCCAATCTTGTTCAAATCAGTGGCAAAGTCCCCCGGGACGCGGAGAAACACAGACTCGCACTGCAGCAAAAACCCTTGTGCCTCCCCAAGTTTACCATTAAAACGAGCGGGGGTTGGCATGGGAGTGAGGCGATGTGCGGATGGTGGGTTAGGTTGGCTAGTAGCAGTAGCTGCGGGTGCTGAAGGTGCCCCGCTGGCCGGGGGGAACGCCTGGTGTCCTTCCAGGCGATCCAGCCGGCTGTTAATTTGTGTCAGCTGATTTAAAATTACCGTCTGTTGATGGGAAATCATGTCAACTTGTGCGCTGAGAGTGTTTAAGCGGCGCAACAGCGCGCTGTCTGTTGGGTCATTCTGATGGAGTCGTACTGACATGATTTACGACCCAAGAGACAGACGCTGACACGAGTGATTACAGACAATAATCTTTTTTTTGATAAAGTGAGGGTGTAGTGCGTGAGTGGATGTATGTGTGCTTGTCTGGTCACTGGAGCTGAGCCTGACTTGTGGTGACCCGGCAACCCTGGAAACACACAAGCACAAAGGTTACTGCTGTTCATTGACAATAACGGTGTAAACGTGCTGCAGGTGCTTACTGGCAGGTTCCGCAGTGTAAGTCCGGCTGGCTCCCGGTGTCCAAGTAATGTGGTGCTCGAGGTGCCCGGCGTTGCGGGGGTGAGGAGGAACTCCGAGGAGGAGGAGGAGGCTGTGCCTCGTCAGCTGAGGAGGAAGGTCCGCCGCCCAGGAGGTCCACCTGTGCACAGGGGAAAGAACTTGCAGGAAGAGAGTGCTGGGTTTGCTTACGTGGCCTGGCTTGGCTTGGCGTTTGCTTCTTGATCTGTGGTCGAGATCTTGGTGCATTGCTTGGCAAGGAAGACAGACGACTCCGTGCTGAGGAGTCAGCGCGTCGAGCTTTTAAAGCCCGCTGATTGCCACCTGCTGGGTTGAGCACAGCTGATGATGATAATGCTGATGACGGCCTAGCGGCCATCATGACAGCCTGCTCCATCAGTTCAATCAATCCATCTTGTTCAAATCTACTTGTCTGTGTACGAAGTCCCATTCTCACCACAGTCATGCACCATCCTTTAACAGGACCCACCGGGGAAGAGTTTGCAGCTAGAGCTCACTGATTGGCTCTTGCCGATTGGAAACCATCAGCTCAGGTGTAGGCAATAATCACTCATAACCAACCCAAAACACAAGAGAAATAAACTTAATCAAGTATCAAAACATGCAGATAATACTACAAATTCCAACATGCAATACATTACAGCAAATAATAAAATTCACACTAAACAGCCCCGGAGCTGCAATATGTTAAAGAAAAGAAAATACACACCCAACAACCCTGAAGCTGCTTTCCTGACATTAACAAGGATGGCTATTAGGGTGACTAAGATCTGAAAAAAATAGCAATATAAGCCACACTTACAGCGAGTGTCCTGGTAACAGTGCTAGCTCATGGGCTAATAGGTTACCTTTAGCCACCACTTCAAGCTACATGACGGACAGCTAGGCATGCCAATAATACAGCAGTGGGCTGATCTCAAGGACGGCAGTGGGTTGGCTTTTTCAAAACTTGACGTATACGATTTACCTGGAAGAGTCAAAAAACGTTTTGGGGAGTTTCAGAGAAAAACGGGATAAAGGTAGTGTGCTTTTTTCAGATAGTTGACTTTTTGGAAAAGTTTTGGCTAATTACAGTTGACACGTGAGATGGTTAAAACCTACAAACACACAATTTTTCAATCAATGACCCCTTTAAAGGCCTACTCTAAATTTTAGTACTGATAGCGTTTTTCATTGCAGGTGTGGGATGGGTGGACATCAAGCATCAGAAGGTGGTGGGATTGTTGGATAGCTTGGCCTGGACATTTGGGAATGTGGCATTTGCAGGTATTGCCTACTTTGTAACAGGCTGGTGGAGGCTGATTTTTAGTGTTACATGCCCTCTAATCCTGGCCATCTTCACTTGGAGGTATGGATCCAGAATTCAAGGCTCTTGTCTTACTTTTTTTGGTAGAATCTGAATCTTATTAACCTGTCTTACATTTTACAGAAAAAAATTAAAATGTAACGAGCACTCCGGTTATGGCTGCCACGTAGGACGGACGTGTCTCGCTCTGCTCTGCTCCTGGAGAAAAAAAATCGGCAAATAACTCTCTCATTTGGGACAGAACGTATCCCAGCATTTGGGCGAGGATATGTCGGCGAAGCCTAAGGCTGGAAAACTAGGAAAAGGAAAAAGCGAGCCGCCGAAACAGTCCAAATTAACGGACTTTCAGGTCTGTGACGCAGCAAACAAAACTCCATATATGGCGGAGGAGGCTGGCAACGGTGCGATATCTGCGGGGAATGGCGCAGATGCGCTGATGGCTGCCATGAGTTCAATGAGAGCGGACTTTTCCTCTAGATTTGATGGGATTATGACAGCGTTGGAAGGAATAAGAAAGGAATTGGGTGACTGTGTAGAACGAACGGCGCAGATGGAGCTCCGTCTCGCTAGTGCTGAAGATGACGTCACCCGTCTTCAATTAAAGGTGCGCACTTTGGAAAAAAAAAATAAATCTCTGGAAGATAATATTTTGGATTTGGAATCTCGGTCGAGACAGAATAATTTGAGGCTGGTGGGTCTTCCAGAGGAATCAGAAGGTCGGGACGTATGTTCCTTTCTGGAAAAGTGGATTCCGGAGGTGCTGGGCAGCGAGGAGTTGCAATCAGCAGTGGTTCTGGAAAAAGCACATCGCATTGGCCCACGGAGAGATAAGGGACCGCCGAGGACCTTAATTATGAAGTTTCTTAGCAACAGAGACAGGATGAAGATCTTCAACGCTGCACGAGCTAAGGGGGAGATTAAACACCAGGACCAGCAGGTGCGGTTCTACCCAGATTTGGCCACAGGAATCCAGCAATTGAGGAAGCAGTTTGATCCTGTACGTGAGGAGCTGCGCAACCTTGGGATTCGTCATGGTGTGATCTATCCTGCGAGACTGCTGACCACGTATGAGGGCAGAACCCACATCTTCAAGACCCCAGAGGAGGCGCAGGAGTTCATCAAGAAGATCAAAGAAGAAGAAGAGACTGGTGGGAGCTAAGCATGAACAAAATATAAGGTAGAATAATTAAGCATTTGCACAGGCATCTGACTGACTTGAAGTAAATAGTAAGGTTACAAAATATAGATTGTATTATATATTAAAAAAACAAAACAAAAACAAAACAAACAAACAAAAAAAAAACTATGATGTACAAAGTTGTTAAAAATTTTGGAGTTAAGTTGGAAAACTACAGAGGAGAGTTAATGTTACGTCATTAAAAGCAGTAGAGTTAGGGTGATTGGGAGGATGAAGAAGGAGTGGCTTAGGCTGTTCCCCGTGGGTGTGGAACGGTCGATGGCTATATCGGGAGACAGAATTTTTCTTTTGATTTTGGGGGGTTTGCCACAAGTGTGGGAAGGGGGAATTTGTTTGTGTGTAGTTTGTAGGATGAATGTTCAACCACTCATGTTTTTGCTTCTCTGTATGAGCATGTTTACACTGCAAGGTAATCCCAAACTCTCTATTGATCATGGTCCAAAGTGTTAATCTTAATTTAACTTCATGGAATTGCAGAGGTCTACAAAATTTAAAAAAACTTAAACAAGTTATGAATAAAATAAAGGACATGGGTTCAAGAATTGTGTTTTTACAAGAAACTCATCTGATAGAGGAGGATGTTAAAAGAATTAGGAGTAGATGGCAGGGAAGTGTATTCACCTCTTCATTTTCATCCCGAGCCAGGGGAGTTATGACTCTCATACATAAATCAGTTCCTTTTCAAGTGAAAAATGTAATTGGAGACAAATTTGGAAGATATGTAATCATTCAAGGTTCTTTGCTATTAGAAAATATAAATCTTGTGAACTTATATGGTCCCAATATAGATGATCAGAAGTTCTTTGCTAATTTATTTCTCATCTTATCATCACTTACAGGGCAACATATAATAGCAGGGGATTTTAATTGTACATTGAATCCAGGTGTGGATAGATCAACAGGACTGGATTGTACGCACATTGGATGTAGGATGACTATTAATCATTTTATGAAAGAATTGAGATTGTTAGATATATGGAGAGAAATGAAACCACAAGTTAAAGCCTATTCTTGTTATTCCAGTACCTACAAGACATTCTCACGTATTGATTATTTTTTGATTTCCACAGAATTAAGGTCCAAGATTCAAAACTGCTTTTATGATAACATCGTGATCTCTGATCATGCACCCTGTTGTCTAATATATGTAGATAAAAAATTGACAAAGGAATCAGGTAGATGGCAATTTCAGCATAAATGGCTTCAGGATGAGGAATTTGTCAAGTATATAGAAAAACAGATAGACGAGTTCTTTGACATCAATACTACACAAACATCAGCATGTGTAAAGTGGGAGGCTTTCAAAGCTTTTATTAGGGGACACATTATTAGTTATACAGGATCAAAATCTAAGAAGACTCGAGAGGAGAGAGCTAAATTGGAACATAAAATAAAAAGTCTTCAGGAAAAAGTGTATGCAGGAAGTGACCTAAGGTTGGAGAATGAATTACTGATTTTGAGAGCTGAATACGACAAAAAATCAGCGAATAGAGCTGCCTCGAGTCTTCTAAGATTGAAACAATCTTTTTATGAACAAGGTGAAAAATCAGGAAAATTATTAGCATGGCAGATTAAACAATTGGAAATTAAAACACCAATTACCAGTATTATAAGTAACGGACAGGTAGTTATAGATCCTTTAGAAATTAATAGAGCCTTTAGAGATTACTATGAAAAATTATATGATACCAAAAATGAACCTGATTTAACAAAACTAAATGGGTTTTTGAACGAACTATCTATACCGTGTATTCCAAATGAAAACAGGGAGATATTGGAGTCTAAAATTAGTCAAGAAGAAGTTGGGCTAGCCATTGATAATATGAAATCAGGAAAAAGTGCAGGACCAGATGGTCTTCCAGTTGACCTTTATAAAAAATTTAAGAATAAATTAATAAAACCTTTTTTGGAAATGGTTTTAGAAGCATTTCAAAATAATAATTTACCATCATACATAAATAATGCCTTAATTATACTGCTGCCAAAACCAGGTAAGCCCTCTAATAAATGTGAAAATATGAGACCAATAAGCCTATTAAACGCCGACCTTAAGATAATCTGTAAAATTTTAGCAAGACGAATACAAGAAATTTTACCAAATATTATTAATCGAGATCAGAATGGCTTTATAAAGGGTAGACAAGGCTTCCATAATGTAAGAAGACTATTTAATATTATTTATTTTAATAAAGAAGCACCGGATACAGCTCTCCTATCATTGGACGCCGAAAAGGCCTTTGATAGAGTTGAATGGCCCTTTCTTTTTGAAGTCCTACAAAGGTTTGGACTTGGAAATAATTTCATAAAATGGGTTCAAATAATATACAATAATGCTACAGCAGAAATCCTAACAAATAACAATATTTCAAAACCAATAAAAATCAATAGAGGATGTCGACAAGGCTGTCCACTTTCACCTTTACTGTTTACTATGGCAATTGAACCTTTAGCGATAGCGATACGTTTACATTCACAAATATATGGAATTAAAGTTGGACCAACAGAACATAAAATCTCCCTGTACGCCGATGATATAATTTTGTTTATGTCGAATCTAAAAAAATCAATTCCAACCTTGTTGAATTTAATAAAGAATTTTGGGGAAATATCAGGATATAAAATAAATAAAACTAAATCTTCAATATTAATGCTAAATGAGACCCAGAGAAATTACCCAGCCCCTGAGGTAAATCAATTCAATGTTGTAAATCAGTTTAAATATTTAGGAATCCAAATTATGCCTAAGCTAGAATCAGTCGCCAGTGTCAACTATGAAGCCTTAATGTCAGATATCAATGAGTTAACTCAGAGATGGATGTCACTACCAATGTCGATGATCGGGAGAATCAATATACTTAAAAGTAATATTTTACCTAAAATACTTTATTTATTTCAATACATTCCCTTATCACCACCTTTAGATCTATTCTCAAGAATAAAAAAAAAGTTAGTGGAATTTATATGGAACAACAGGAGGGCTAGATTACGTTTGTCTTTATTATATTTACCATTTGATCGTGGAGGTCTGAAATGTCCAAATTTTATGTTGTATTATTGGTCGGCACAACTGAGGTCTATGACATATTATTTTTCATCAAATGATCTCCCTCACTGGACTGAAATGGAATCATACAATTTACCTTTACCTCTTCCCATATTCATATACTCAGATTCGGCAAAAAAATTACAAAAACAAGTTAAAAATCCATTTGTAAAGCATATGATCAAAATATGGTGTGAAGCTAAAAACTATTTAAAAGAACCACAGTTATTGTCACAATTTAGTCCAATATGGGGTAATCAATATTTTAAACCAGGGAGAGCGGACGCTGTATTTAAAGTATGGAATTTAAAAGGGATACAAAAGATTCAGGATTTATATTTGCCATGTGCAGACAACATAATGTCTTTTGAAGAGCTGAGGATCAAATTTAATCTCAATAGAACACATTTTTTTAAATATCTTCAACTTAGAAACTTTATTCGATCAAATCAAAATAAAGCTCTCACTCGACCTATTTATTCATCCTTGGAAAAAATGATGATGAAAGATAGTAAAAGAAAGGGTATTATTTCAGAGTTTTATAACTCGACACTATCTTCAAGTGAAAATTCACTGAAAAGATTAAACTACTGGAAAGAAGATCTGCAAATTGAAATTTCAGAGGAACAATGGGAATTGGCTTGTACAGAAGCTCAAACCAAATCAATAAATGCACGCCTTAAATTGATACATTTCAAATGGTTAATGCGGATGTATGTTACACCGGAGGAGTTAAATAGATATAACAAAAACATACCAGATACATGCACAAAATGCATGGAAAGTAAAGGAACCCTATTTCATTGTTTATGGGAATGTAGATTAATAAGAATGTTTTGGGAAGAGGTGAGGGTAACAATTGAAAAAATAATCTCAAAACAAATCATATTGAATCCTAAACTGTTTTTGTTGGGTCTGTACCCAGAAAAGCATAATTTTAATAAAAGTGAAAGAACATTCATAGACCTCAGTTTGCTTAATGCCAAAAAATGTATTGCACTATTATGGAAAAAGACTCATAGACCAGATGTGACTCAGTGGTTAAGACAGATGTTAACAAACCTTCCATTAGAAAGAATAACATATATACTGAAATCAAAGGAAATTGTGTTTGAGAATATATGGAGACCTTTTATTGATTATGTAAAAAATTTAAACATAACTCTTGAAGAAGAAGGTGAATGATGTGTGTGGACCTTGTAAATTCCAAACTGGTGAACATAATATGTATACTTATGTATTGGATTGTCTAGACTAAACAGAGGAGCATTGTTAAAGACTTGATTTTGTTGGTGGTTGTTGGTGTTTTTAGTGCATTTTTTTCTTTTTTTGTAGTACTTTAGTGTTAGTGTTTGATTGTTTGTATCATGTTTGTTAAAAAAAAAAAAAAAAGGTTCAATAAAGATATTGTGGAAAAAAAAATGTAACGAGCACACCTTCTGCCTCTCTCATCAATGACTAAAATATCACAAAGGCATCAAAAATTAGGAACAATAACAATAAGGTCATAGTAATGCCCACCTCTTGGCTGATTCGGTATTGCCGCATATGTGACAAGTCTTTTCAGCTTCACAAAGTACTGTCCAAAACTGGATAAATTGTTGTGGTTGTAGGGCTTGGTGATATACCGAATATATTCATTGTTTCAGTACATTTGGCTGCCCGCGATACATAAAATGGTTGGATCGTGCATATTCGAGTATTTATCACGCCAATATGAGCAGTGGCTTCATGCTCTCCCGAGCTGTTGCTGCTGAGCAGTGCTGCACGCTCAGCGCTGAGTGCAGCTGCCCCCACCCCTGCAGCGCATGCACTACACTGCAGTGAGCAGAGATAAAAAGGAAGGAACAGAATACAAGTAGGCTCACCTTAAGCACAGGAAACCAGGGGAGGGGGCAGGAAAAGATAAACATTTGCAGTCTGAACTCTGCAGGTGTAAAATTAAGCTCATTTAGCAAACAAACTCTCAAAATAAAAGCTCCTATCTGGTTTTGCAACTCTTCAAAATAAGAGTGAGTGGGTTGCCAAATAAAGGACTGATATGGAATGTAGACACATAAAAAAATAAGCAACAAATTATACTTATGTTGCTTAGTAGACCGCCAAGTATTAACTCTTTGAGGTAAACGGAAACATTTTTACCCATGTGGATAAACTTGATTACTTAATAATGTGAGTTCTGTTAAGCAAAGGGGGGAAAAAAACACTTTGCTCAGTTATATACTGTTGTGAAGAATTTTCTCCGACATATTTCATTTCATTATTCAACCTTATTCAACATTATTCAACCTTTTCATAAGTGAAATGAATAATAAATATATAACAATAATAATAATACATTTTATTTGTATAGCGCTTTCCAAGGCACTCAAAGATGCTTTACATTAAAAAAAGTTCAAATTAAGGATTAAAATTAGAGATTAAAAGCAAGTCTGAACAGGCGGGTTTTGAGTAATGATTTGAAGTACTTTAAGTCTGTGCAGTCACAGATCTGTTGGGGGAGAGAGTTCCAGAGGGAGGGGGGTTGTGATGGAAAAGGCTTTGTCCCCCCAGGTTCTGTGCTTGGTTCTGTGTGGAGGAGAGAGGAGGTTTGCATCAGAGGAACGGGGGGGGGGGGGGGGGGTGCAACAGGTCGGTGAGATAGGAAGGGGCCTGGTGATAGAGGGCTATAAAGGTGAGGAGAAGGACTTTGAACTGTATGCATTGTGAGACTGGGAGCCAAGGGTGATGTGGTCACGGGAGTGGGACTGGGTAAGGAGATGGGTGGCTGAGTTCTGAATGTATTGAAGTTTCTGGAGGACTTTGGATGATAAGCCACAAAGAATGCTATTGCAGTAGCCGAGTCTGGATGTGATAAATGCGTGTATGGGGGTTTCTGCGGTGGAGAAGGCGAGGGAGGGACAGAGTCAGGCTATGTTTTTTAGGTCAAGGAAGGCAGTTTTGGTGACATGATTGATGTGCAGTTCAAAAGTGAGGGCTGTCAGAGATGACTCCAAGGTTTCGTATCTGTGGGGATGGGAAAAGTGTGGTGTTGGCAACAGTGAGGTTGAAGTTGTGGGTGGTATTGATGAGAGATTCCGGGCCGATGATCATCATGTCAGACTTATCATAGTTAAGCTGCAGAAAGTTCTTTTGCATCCAGGACTTTTTTTCAGAGAGACAGTTTTCCAGTATGGAGCAGGTTACTGTGGTGATGCAGTTAGTAGAAACATAGATCTGAACATTGTTGGCATAACAATGGAAGTTAAGGCCATGTTGGCAGATGATGTTACCAAGGGGGAGTATATAGATGATGAAGAGGAGGGGGCCAAGCACAGAGCCCATGGGAGAGGGGGGCTGTGAGGGAGGTGCAGTTGACGTGGATGAATTGTTGTCTGTTGGTGAGATATGAGTGGAACCAGGAGAAAGCTGTACCAGTGATGCTGAGGAGGGTTTCCAGATGGGAGAGGAGAATGGAGTGGTTGACTGTATCGAAGGCAGCTGTGAAGTCAAGCATGATGAGGATGTTAAGGAGTCCAGAGTCGGCTGAGAGGAGGAGGTTGTCACTTTGAGAAGGGCTGTTTCGGTGCTATGTTGTGAGCGGAATCCAGATTGTAATGTCTCAAGGAGGTCATTGGAGGTGAGGTGGGTTTTGAGATGGGTGGCAACAACACGTTCTAGGATTTTTGATAGGAAAGGCAGGTTGGAGATGGGACGGAAGTTATTCATGACGTTGGGGTTTAGTCCAGGTTTTTGAGGATTGGGGTGACAGCGGTGAGTTTCATGGGGTCAGGAACTGAGCCAAAGCTGAGGGAGGCATTGATGATGGTGCAGATGAGTGGGGAGAGAGATGGGAGGCGGGACTTGATAAGTGTGGAGGGGACAGGGTCCAGTACAGAGGGGCTTCTCATGGGGCTTCTCATGCCTGTGGTAATTGTAGTGAGTTCTAGAGGGGTCAATGTGGGGAAATGAGACATTGGCTGGAAAGAGGTGGGGGGAGGAGCTGATGGAGGGGTCAGGATCGGAGGGGAGGTGGTCAGCTTGCTATGGATGGTGGTGATCTTTGTTTGGAAAAAAGACAGGAATGAGTTGTACTTTTCAGCAGTGAATGCTGGGGAGGTGTTGTTGATGAGTTTGACAAGTTTGTTGATTGTGGAAAAGAGTGTATTGGGATTGTTGGAGCCAGCATGTATGAGGTGAGAGTAGAAGCTGGACTTGGCTGTGTTGAGGGCAGTCTTGTATTGCTGGAGGTGGTCAGTGTAGGCTTGGAAATGAACTGTTAGGTTTGTTTTCTTGTAGAGTTTTTCCAATTGTTGCTTACAGGATTTCGTGGCGTGGAGTTCAGGAGTGTACCAGGGAGCAGAGTGAAGGAGTCTGTTTTAGTTTTGATGGGGGATAACTGGTTTAGGCAGGAGGAGAGAGTGGTGGTGTAATAGCGTACAAGGTCCGTGGGGTCATCAGAGAGCAGGGGAGGGGAGGCAGACATCATGCTGGTGAGTGAGGCTGAGAAGACTGGAGGGAATGGGGACATTGATGTCCATGGTGATTGCCAGGTGGTCAGAGATATGGAGGTTGATGCTGCTGAGTTGAAGTATTGTTAGTCCAGTTAAGCAGATCAGATCCAGAATGTGTACATGTGAGTGAGTGGGGAAGTCAAGTATGTTGAGTGAAGGTGAAGCACTAAAGAAGTTCCAGGAAGTCGGTGGCAGATTTGCAGTTGGTGGCATCAATGTGGAGATTGAAGTCTCCGAGGAGAAGAACAGAGGGTGAAATGGTGGAGAGCTGGGTCAACAGATCTGAGAGTTTGGATAGAAAGGAGGGGTTTGGCTTGGGGGGAGGGGGTAGATAACAGTGGTGATCTGGGGGTGGGACCAGAGAGTTTGAAGGCAAGCTGTTCAAATGAGTAGACTGTGGGAGTAGGAATGTTGGATATTTCGATGTTTTTTCAGTGAATGACAGCAATACCACCTCCCCGGCCATCAGGGTGCGGTTTATTGATGTAGGTGAATCTGGAAGGTGTATTCTCGAGTGATAAATAGTCCAGGTAGTGGAGCAGATAACTAAAAAAATCCTTCAAATGGTGACACAAGCATGAAATTTTGCACAGATACCCTCCTGGATATACTCTTTCAGATTAGGGTCCTGGCCACGTGAAAATTCAAGATGGCGACCTTTTTTCAAGATGGCCGCCATCAGTATCTGGCAATCTCACACCGAGACCATATATCTGTTGAAATAAACATGCTTTTTTCATTTAAATGAACTTTAAATCATGGGATTGTGATCATGAACTGTTTCTCACAAGAGAGAGAGACTGTCAGGAGAATAACTGACAGTCTTCTTTCAATAGCCTTTGCTTTGACTGTACAGGACTAGCCGATTCTTGTTGGAAGAAGTCGGTCACATTCTTCTTGATGGGTTCATACATGGAGGCAGGGCGGCTTGCCAGAGCATCTGAGAACTCCTGGAACTTGGCATGGCCTCTGTTCATGTGTGTCTTGAGAAGCTCTGCTGTGTTGGGGTGGGCAATATCCTTGGTGTCAATGGAATACAAGTCAGAACTTTCTTCCTGAAAAGGACTGCCTAGGTTTTGCAAGGCTGCAGAAAGCTTGTTGACCTTGTCCAGAAAAGTCTTCTGTGCCTGTGGGTTTTGCTCATGGTGTGTTGCTTGCTCGGGAATTTCTTTGCATTGGGCCTCTGTGTCATAAACAGATAACAAGCGACTGACCTCTGGGCCAGCTAACATCCATCGCCTGAGTGCAGATGGATCTTCTGTCAACCCAATGGCTCCACCATCAGCCTTGATGATGGCATTGGTCTGCTCATGGGCTTGATCTAGAGCCATTGCTGAGAAAGGACGACGGGTCTTGTGCACCACAAAGTTGCCAGCTTTAAACTCTTTGTCTAACTCTGGGTGTGAAATCTCTAGCATAAGCATGTCCCTGAGGTGGATGGGCAGCCAACGAGCATAGTTTGTATTGTTGTTGGCAAAGAAACAGGGTATCAATTCATGTAGTGCCTGGCAGTAGAGAGCAAAATTTCCCTCGCGGAAAGATCTAATCAGCAGAAAGACAACAAGCTCCATGGATAGTACCATGTGCCAGAAGTGAAACTGTGGACTATCCTGTTTTCGGGAGTCACACCACTTCTCAAAGTCCAGTGCCTCTTCATCTTGATTTTCCTGCTCAGTACAGTACTCATCATATGCAGCTTTCAAGAGTTTGTACAAGCTGGAGGCTGTCACTTGGTGCATCTGTCGCGTCCTGGTAACACTTGCAGCTGACAGGAAGGACTCTGCAGTGCCAGATGAAGCCACACCAGCTTCAACTAGAGCTCCTGTCCATCCACTGGCTTGGAGGATAGTACCCAGCGACTTCAGTGCTGCCATCTTAATGTGCAGACCACCAAACATGACCAGGTACTTGTCCTCACCATACTGACCTGGCCACTGCCACTGCACCTGCTTTGCTATGGCGTAGATTGGCTGGTCAGCTGTGATGACAGGTACCTGGCCAGGGTTGAGGAAATCAACAACATCTTTTACTTTGTTCATTACATGTTTGACTGTAGCAACTGAATGAGCTGGATCCCGCAGGAGAGGAAGCAAAGAAGTAATGGTAACTTCAACTTCAGGGCTTCTCTTCATTGAAGCATGATGTGCTGACCATGTTAGGTTCAATGCATCATCAACTTCTTGTGTCACTGAGACCTTGTCCAGCCACTGGTACTCTAGTGCTAGTTGTGGCCCCAGAATATCTGTGGGTGGTTTTGGCATTGCAGTACCTGGTGGAACAGGATTTGTTGTCCAGAAGGAAGCTGGAGAGATATTTGTGAATGTATCAGGAAGTTCAGGAACTGACTTTACTTTCTCAGGCCCAAACCTGAGTTGCCCTCGTTCCTGTCCACTATTATCCTTTGTGGGATGTTGGAACAGAGAGATGCTTGTGCCATGAAAGGAGGTAGTTGCAGTTGTTGCAGAGGGATTGTGATCAATGTTATCCATCACTGCAGTAGTGAACAACCCTTTCCGCAGCACTGGAGGACAAACCACACCCTCCTCAACATACTTGCTGACTGTTGCATCTCCAAGTTGAGCAGAGATCTCCAGCACTCTGTCATAAGAGATACTGAGACCATGATCGAACAACATCTCAACCAGATTCCTCTTTCTGGTTTTGGCATAAACAGAGAGCCCCATGTACACGGGAAATGGGGTCTCTCTGTCTTTAGAATGCCTGTGAGTTGCTGCTCCTTCCTTGTAGCGGGTGTAGCAGTTGAATTGCATGAGCTGAGCAATTGCCTGGTCTGACTTTGATGCCCCGAATCTCAGCTGTGATTTTATGTCAGCACCATGCTCAACCATCCCCACAAATTGAAGCAGAAGGGGAGGTATAGCATTTTGCACACAACCCTGAGAAAATGTACCTTCAAATCTAGACTTGTGGTCAAGTATACATCTTCTGAGGATCTTTGCTGCTTTAGCAATGATAAGTGCATCTGAAAGATCTGTGGATTGAGCAAGCACTTTGCCTACATCTTCCTGAAATGTAAGTATCACTTCTCTATGATCTGCGCCAGATCTGTGAGCCTCAATTCCTGGAATTTCAGCCAATAGCTTTTCTTTCAGTCTAGTGGAATTCACATTTGGTGAGTCTACCCCCAGCTGTTCCAGACGCTTTTGGTACATGTGGCAGATATCTGGCATGCGAAATGTAACTGGTCCTTCTGAACATAGGTTGCTTTCAACAAGGTATGCAACCAATTCTGAGATCACCATTGGATACACATCTGGTTGTGACTTAGTGTCACGTTTCTCAAGGTTCCTCAGGTGCGCCCTTTCCCTGTTGTAGAGAGCCCGAAGGCAAACATTATGGTACTTGAACTCCTGTGCAATGACATCACCACCAGTCAATCTTGCAAGAAGCTTACCATCACCAAGCATCTCTGCAATGTCGCGCAGCCTCTTGTCTAGGCCCGTTGTACTGGCCTCTCTGAGGTCTGATGCAGGTGCCACTTTTTCACAGAAAATGCATGTCTGACTGTCATGACTTTTTCGCCGCAGTTTTGACTGACAAGCTCCAGTCTCAGTTTCACTGGTTTGACTACTGGAATGGCGCTTTTGTGCCCGTTGCAATTTAGTGTTGTTGAACAACAAGCGACAGCTCACATGGTATTTTGCCATATTTTTCCTGAGTGTGGCTTCTATGCCATCACCTTCATCCAGCCTCGTTGGATCTATTCTCAATGGCATGTCATTGATTTCGCTGAACATGGGAATGTTCCTTGCCAGCATTTTGTATCCATCATGTTCTGGGGAATGATGACTTGGAGTGGATGTCAGGCCCTCACCTATTTTGTCCTTCTGGCAAAGGCAACACAAGCTCCAATTTGTTTTCCGATTGGCAGATATCACATTCGCTTCTGCCATGATGTGTCTTGATTAAGGCCGAGGGGCTATCCTTTTACCACCCTAATCAAATTGTGCACACATTACTGTATGGGATTCAACTAGGTTCGGTTGCCCTACACCTAGCCCGATCATTCATCCAGTGCCATTTAAGTCCCGTGTGATCTGTACACCATCCGGGTAAGTACATGAACATTTGGCGAGACATGCATAACCCCCTTACCCTTGGCTCGGCTCTCCCGCGCTGGCACATCCTGTCAATTCAGGTGCGACTCTCTAACTAGTATCTAATAACTAAAAAACTACAGTTTAGTAGCTACATGATATGGGGCTGTTAGAAAGCATTTGGGACACTAAACTATGCATATACTACTACAACTAGTCTAATACTGCAGTGTTAGTAAAGCTAGATCAGTTGACACTGAACCCCATGCCGAGTTACACAGCAGTGATTGACACCAGTGTGCCCTGGTTGTGTGCTGACAATCACTCTTGTTTTTTTTAAATTGCAATCACAGTCACAACTGTAGTTTATAAAAACGGTTGAATGGGATCTGCACCACACCAACCAAGATCCACATCCAGAAACGATTACATGTGTGTGTTAAATATGCTCAATTTACGATGGATAAATCATAATTTTCAAGGAGTAGCAGCCATTTTGGGCACCACATTGAAGGCTAACCTTCTTAAATTTATATCAGAGACAACAAAATCTGTAAAATTAGTATATAAGAGCATAAACATGGTTCACTTGGAAAATTAAATTAAGAAAAGAGGAAAAATAACAAAAAATTGTCACATTCTGGCAGCCATCTTGGAAAATGGCGGCCATCTTGAATTTTTGGCGTGGCCAGGACCCTTTTCTGAAAGAGAGGACATTAAAGCATATTTGTGGAGAATTTCATGCTTGTGTCACCATTTCAGAATCAGAATCAGAATCAGAATCAGCTTTATTGGCCAAGTATGCACAACACATACAAGGAATTTGACTTTGGCTAAAAACTTGCTCTCGTTGTTCAAGTGGAGGATTTAAATACGGATTCAATGACAACAGAGTATGTACAGTAAATTACAGTCTGTCCACGTTTCTATAAAAGGATGCAAATATATACAGGAATATATGCAGTTATTTACTCAGACTAACCACACTTTGCAGAAATATATGAAAAAATATACAATCACACAGTATTTCAATGTGGACTCAGATTCAGTGATATAATGTGAATGAAGTAAAAAGCAGTGTGAGAGTTATGTGCAATGTAATAATGGATGAAAAGTCATGAGTACAGCAAACAGGTAGGACTAGGTGAATGTTAGGAGTTCATCAGAGTGATGGCTTGAGGAAAGAAACTGTTCCTGTGACGGGTGGTTTTGACCTTCAGTGATCTGTAACGACGACCAGAAGATAGAAGTTCAAACAGTTTGTGGCCGGGGTGTGATGGGTCAGCACAGATGTTTCCCGCCCGTTTCCTGGTTATGGACCGATATAAGTTCTCAATGGAGGGTAGGTCGGTACCAATGATCCTCTCCGCAGACTTAATGATCCGCTGCAGTCTGGTCTTGTCCTGTTTAGTGGCAGATCCAAACCAGACAGTGATGGAAAAGCAGAGGACAGATTGGATGATGGCGGTGTAGAAGACAACCAGCAGCTCCTGAGGCAAATCAAACTTCTTGAGCTGACGCAGAAAAAACAACCTCTGCTGGGCCTTTTTCCGGACAGTGTCTATATGGGAGGACCACTTCAGGTTCCGGGAGATTGTGGTACCCAGAAACTTGAAGGAGTCCACAGTGGACACTGTGCTGTTGAGGATGGTGAGTGGGGGGAATGAAGGGGGGTGTCGCCTGAAATCCACAGTCATCTCCACCGTTTTGGCTGGGTTAAGTTCAAGATGGTTCTGGCTGCACCAGAGGATCAGCTGCTCCACCTCCCGCCTGTATGCAGACTCATCATCATCCCGGATCAAACCGATGACTGTGGTGTCGTCCGCAAACTTCAGGAGCTTCACCGAAGGGTCCTCTGAGGTGCAGTCGTTGGAGTAGAGGGAGAAGAGCAGTGGGGAAAGGACACATCCTTGGGGGGCGCCAGTACTAATTTTTCGGGAGCTGGATGTAAATCTCCCCAGCTTCACCTGTTGCCACCTGTCAGTCAGAAAGCTGGAGATCCACTGGCAGGTGGAGGGGGGCACCTTGAGCTGGAGGAGTTTCTGATGAAGAATGCCTGGGATGATGGTGTTGAACGCTGAGCTGAAGTCGACAAACAGGATCCTGGCGTACGTCCCTGGGGAGTCGAGGTGTTGCAGGATGTAATGTAGTCCCATATTCACTGCATCATCCACTGACCTGTTTGACCGGTAGGCAAACTGCAGTGGGTCCATCAGGGGGCCTGTGATGACCTTCAGGTGGTTCAGCATCAATCTCTCCAAGGATTTCATGACCACAGAGGTCAGGGCAACAGGTCTGTAGTCGTTTAATCCTGTAATAGAGGGTTTCTTGGGAACTGGAATGATGATGGAGCGTTCGAAGCAGGAAGGCACTTCACGCAGCTCCAGTGATCTGTTAAAGATCCGGGTGAAGATGGGGGCCAACTCGTTGGAGCAGACTCTCAGGCAGGACGGAGACACACCATCAGGTCCTGCAGCCTTCTTGATCTTTTGTCTCTGAAAGACCCGGCGCACCTCCTCTTCACAGATCATTAGTGCTGGTGGGAGGTCAGAGTGGAGGAGGGATGGAGTTCCTGGGGCTGCAGATAATCCTTTTGTGTGGGTGGGAGGTGAGAACTGTAGGTTCTTTTCAAACCTGCAGTAAAAGCTGTTTAGGTCATTAGCCAGCTGGAGGTTTTCCGCAGGGTGGGGGGATGGTCTCCTGTAGTTGGTGATATTCCGTAGGCCTCTCCAGACAGAAGCAGAGTTGTTAGCTGAGAAGTTTTTTTGTAACTTCACACTGTAGCTCCTCTTAGCAAGCCTGGTCTCCTTCGTCAGCATGTTTCTGGCCCGCTTGTACAGAGTCCAGTCACCAGTCCTGTAGGCCTCCTCCTTGGTCTGACGTAGCTGCTTCAGTTTAGGAATGAACCAGGGTTTATTGTTGTTGTATATGCAGAAGGTCTTGGTCTGCACACACATGTCCTCGCAGAAACAGATGTATGACGTCACAGTGTCAGTGAGTTCACTTAGGTTAATGGCTGCAGCTTCAAAAACACTCCAGTCTGTACAGTCAAAGCAGGCTTGTAACTTCAGCTTTGATTCCTCAGTCCATTTCTTCACAGTCCTTACAAAAGACTTGGAAGTTTTTAGTTTCTGTCTGTATGTTGGAATAAGATGGAGCAGACAGTGGTCAGAAAAACCCAGAGCTGCACGGGGGACGGCATGATAGGCATTCCTTAAAACTGTGTAACAGTGGTCAAGTGTATTTGTGTCCCTGGTGGGACATTTAATATGCTGTCTGTATTTAGGAAGCTCATTTGTGAGATTAGCTCTATTGAAATCACCCAGAATGATAAACAGAGAGTCTGGATGTTTTTCCTCCACCTCTGCTATCTGGTCAGCGAGGTGCTGCAGTGCCTCCGTTGTACAAGCAGCAGGCGGGATATAAATTCCGACCAGAATAAATGAGGAGAACTCTCGCGGTGAATAAAAGGGTTTACAGTTTATGAACAGTGACTCTAGGTTCGGACTACAAAACTTCTTCAACACTGTGACATCAGTACACCAACCTTCGTTTATGTAGAAGCAGATTCCACCACCCTTAGTCTTTCCAGAGAATTCTCGGCTGCGATCAGCGCGAAACAGTTGGAATCCGTCCAGACGCACCGCGCTGTCCGGGATGTGTTCACTCAGCCAGGACTCCGTGAAACAAAGGGCGCCAGATCTGCTAAAATCCCAGTTTTTGTGAGTCAGGAGCAGCAGTTCATCCATTTTGTTCGCCAAACTGCGGATATTTGCCAGATGGATCGATGGGAGCGGCGTGCGAAATCCTCGTTTCTTCAACCTGACTAGCGCACCGGCACGTTTACCACGCCGCCTTCATTTCCGGCCAGCGCCAATAGCCGCTGCTCCCACAGCTAAGATTGACTGAAAAAACTTCAGATCAGCAGCAGTAACTGGCGGAGAAGTTGCATTGGGAGGTAGTCTGAGTGAAAGTAGTTCCTCCCTTGAATAGGTGATTCGGACAGAAGAGCAGAAGTCCAAAAAAACACACAAAATTATCAAAAACATCAGAGAGCAGAAGCCAGTGGCTGCCATCCGCGGCGCCATCTTGGATTTTTTTACGGATTTTTTGAAGGATTCTTATGAAATATGCAATTAACCGCTGCACTAAGGAGTTTATGCCATGTTTCAGTGATGCCACGAAATTCCAGGTTATTTTCAGTGATGAATTCGTTCAGGATGAGGCTTTTATTAATGAGTGTGTGTTGAGTAGAGCCAGTTTCAGGTGGCATTGCTTTGGGACAAGTTGAGAAGACTGAGGAATGGAGTGGAGATTGGACGGGTTTACCAGCGATTTATTACAATGATGTGATGAGGATCTTACTGTGACTATGGGGTGACTGGGGAAAAAGTGGCAGGAGGGAGCAGTGGCACTTGGGGCCTGTAGGGGGAGCTGTGCCAGGAGGTGGAACACTGAGTTGAAGCCATAGGGTGGGGGGTGGGGGCTAGGGCGGAATGTAACTAGTCAGTCACGTGGCCGTGGGAGAGTCTGGACAATGAACTGCAAATTAGCTGCTACAATACGGCTGTCTAAGTTACTGGGGTGGAGGTTGTCCGGTTTTAAAAATGCTTTACGGCCCCAGAAGAGGTTAAAGTTGTCAATGAAGCCCAGGTTGTGGATTTTGCAGGCAGAAAAAAGCCAGGTGTGGAGGGAAAAGATTTGGCTGAAGAGTCCGTATCCACAGCTGTGAGGAGATATTGGCCCACTAATAAAAGCTGGGGCATGTTCAGTTGACAAAACAGTTTGCAACTGTTCGGAACTGTTTGTTAGTTTCTGTAACTGAACGACACAGTCGCTGCGAACCGTTTTCTCTTTGGCCGAACTCTTCTGGAGGTGACTCGCGTAGCAAACAAAGATGGCGGCTAGGTTAGATAGTTTGTGATAATCTTTTGTTTTCTTTTATTTTCAGAGCAATTCCATCAATTTAAGAGTAGAGGTTATGTCAGTTTGTAAGTAAAACAATATCACGCGTAAAATACTGTTTTTGGTGGGGGTATAATGGAAAATTCTTAGGTAATATGAAGCTGAAGTAGGCTATAGTCTACGCCGTAGTTACTAGGGTCCTCTACCGGCTGACAAAGGACCACAGATCTACACAAGTTCAGAATGCACGAGTCGAACAGAAAAACTGTTCGCCGAGAACTGCCCGTTCATTTTGGTCAGTTCGCCTTGCAAACCATGTTCGGTGAGCTGTTTTGTCAACTGAACGCAGGGCTGATTTGTCGCAGTTGTGAAGGAGATGAAAAAGTTTGATGAACTGTGCTTTGGTGATTTTTGACTGCCATATACTGTATATATATATATATATATATATACTGTATATACTGTATATATATATATATATATATATATATATATATATACACTACCGTTCAAAAGTTTGGAGTCACCCAGACAATTATTTTGTGTTTTCCATGAAAAGTCACACTTATTTACCACCATGAGTTGTAAAATGAATAGAAAATATAGTCAAGACATTGACAAGGTTAGAAATAATGGTTTGTATTTGAAATAATAATTTTTTCCTTCAAACTTTGCTTTCGTCAAAGAATCCTCCATTTGCAGCAATTACAGCATTGCAGACCTAACATGATTGCACAAGGGTTTTCTAATCATCCATTAGCCTTCTGACGCAATGAGCAAACACATTGTACCATTACAACACTGGAGTGATAGTTGCTGGAAATGGGCCTCTATACACCTATCTAGATATTGCACCAAAAACCAGACATTTGCAGCTAGAATAGTCATTTACCACATTAGCAATGTATAGAGTGTATTTCTGATTAGTTTAAAGTTATCTTCATTGAAAAAAAGTGCTTTTCTTTCAAAAATAAGGAAATTTCTAAGTGACCCCAAACTTTTGAACGGTAGTGTATATAGCGCTTTTTCTCATCTGTGGATGACCAAAGCGCTTTACAGATCCTGCTATCCACCCATTCACGCACACATACACATTGATGGCGGCAGAGAAAATAAAATTTCTAATAAAAATGTAAGTAAAACAAAATTTTAAAGGGCATTCAGTACACAAAATACATATTGTGATATGTATCGTGTATCGTGATATAGAAAAATTATATCGCAATACATTTTTTGAGCTATATCACCCAGCCCTAAGTGGCTTATACTGTAAGCTTTATTTTGGACTAAAGATCAAAGGTTTGAATGAGGAGGTAACTAATGTAGGCAGAGATTGCACTAAACTTTCTTATTTTTGCAGTTACAGAGGAGTGGAGCTTGTAGTTGCACACAGACAGAGACAAGTGAACATTCAAAGTCTTAACACGCTTAAAGGGGAGACAGTAATAATCACTAATATACCCTGTGGTACGGACAGATAGGAACAGCAGTGTAAAATGTTTATTCTAACCAGCTGCACACACAGTACTGCAAAACTTCTATCAATGAATGTGTTGCTATGAGGTTATTATACACAAATTACCATATAATGTGGTGTTTTGTGGGCTTTGCTACCAAAAGCTAATGGATAATTGGCTACAATGTGGATAGTGCAAATAAAGGAACCAGACTTACACGACAGATGAACTTTATTTTTCACTCCCACTTCATTCATACACAGAAAAAGACTCACTCAATACACCAGGGTCTCTCCTTTTATATCACTCCATTCCTTCCCCCTGCTGGCTGAAATCTCGCATTACAATACGTTCACACATTCACCCCTTACTGCTGCATTACCATCTTTTCCCATTACAATACGTACTGTCCTTCTCTGTTAAATCCCCCACACTCTGCCGGCAGAGGGAATATTCCCCTCCCCTCTGCTTCCAGTCTGAGATGAATATCCCAGCGTGGGTTCCCTACATCGCCCCCCCCCCCCCAGAGTCTCAGACTGAGCTTCAACCCTCACGTCCTTTTGGCTTCAGTCTCCTCCCATATCTGCTGTAACGAGGGTCCGCGGCGCTGCTGTGCCGGTGGGGGGCTCCTGGGGGTGTGTCTGTCTGCAGGTGGGCAGTGGCGAGGGGGGGGTGCATTCTACTTGCCCGTGTGGCTGCTCTGATGAATCTTCTACCTGGGGGGTTCTCAGTGGGGGTCTTCCACACCGAGGGGCCCGAGCCAACATCACTTGCTCGTCCGCCACCACAAAGGCAGGCTAAAGTCTGTCTATACATATTTTCTCCCGACGACCTCCCAAGTCTAACAAAAAATGTTTGTTCCCTGGTTCCAGCACTCTGAACGGGCTAGCGTAGGGTGGGCGCAACGGGGGGCGGTGGGCACTGTGCCTGACAAACACGAATGCCACGTTCTTCAAAGTTTTTGGCACAAAAGCGCGTGGAAAACAGTGGTGGGCCAGGCCCGGTAGCGTGCCTGTATCTGCGGAATGCTGCGAATGCTGAGACAGATAGTTGTCCGGCGCGGGATTATCTGGCAAAAATTCCCCGGGGAGCCGCAGTGGCTGAGAAAAAACAAGCTCCACCGAGGAAGCCTCCAACTCCTCTTTTGGTGCGGAACGCAACCCTAACAGAACCCACGGCAACCGGTCTACCCAATTTGCATCCGTAAGCGAAGCCCTGAGCGCTGCTTTCAGTGACCTATGGAAACGCTCACATAACCCATTGGCCTGTGGGTTGTACGCGGTTGTGCGATGAATTGCTACACCCAGGCTACGGGCCATCGCGGACCAGAGGTCAGAAACAAACTGAGGGCCCCTATCGGACGTGATGTCCGACGGGATGCCAAAACGTGCCACCCATGTTGTCAAAAAGGTGCGCGCCACGTCCGCGGACGTGGCTGCCACTAGCGGGACTGCTTCTGGCCAGCATGTGGTGTGGTCCACCACTGTCAGAAGGTGCGTGAACCCCTGCAATGGCAGGAGGGGGCCCATGAGGTCCACGTGAACATTGTCGAGCCTCTTAGCCGGTATACGAAATGGCTCCAAAGGGGCCTTCGTGTGTCTGTGTACTTTGGCTCGTTGGCACGCTACGCAGGCTGCAGCCCACTCTTTCACTTGTTTGCACAAGCCTGGCCATACGAACTTCGCTTCCACCATTTTGACTGACGCGGGCACTCCTGGGTGCGCCAGAGCGTGAACTGACTCAAACACTCGGCGGCGCCAAGGAACTGAGACCACTGGGCGCGGGCGTCCCGTGGAGACATCACAGATTAGGGGGGGCTGCTGTCTTGCAGTACTCTGCTCTCCAGCCTTAACCCTGTTGGTCCAGACTGGAGCGCGCACACGTCCGCATCGCCAATCTGCCCTCCGGCCATGGCTGTATAATCTATCCCCACGCAGACTGGGTCCACTACTGCGCACGAGAGGAAGTCCGCCACTACATTCAGTTTACCCGACACATGCTGAATATCGGTCGTAAACTCTGAGATCGCGGCCAACTGTTTCTGCTGCCGGCCCGATCCGAAACCTTGGCCATCACGTACGTTAGCGGCTTGTGGTCCACGAACACAGTGAAGCTGCGCCCTTCCAGCCAGAACTGGAAGTGGCGTATGGCCAGGTGGAGAGCCAGCAACTCTCTGTCGAACGCACTGTATTTACGCTCACTGTCGCACAAAGCCCTGCTGAAAAAAGCGAGCGGCTGCCAAGAACCAGCGACACGTTGCTCCACGACGGCCCCTATGGCCACGTCTGAGGCATCGGTAGTGAGCACTATCCGGGCCGCCAGGTCCACAGTCAACAGTCAACAGTGCGGCGTTAGCCAGGGCTGTTTTAACCTCAGAGAATGCCTGCTCCCGCTCCGGAGTCCATTCGACTCTGTCGGCCGGCTTCCGTTTCTTGAGCGCGGCATACAATGGCTGCATGAGCTGAGCTGCGCGGGGGAGGAACCGGTTATAAAAGTTAACCATCCCCAAAAATTCTTGCAGCGCCCTGACCGTCTGAGGCCGGGGAAAATTTGCCACGGTGCGCACCTTGTCAAGCAAGGGTATCGTTCCCTCCGGTAAGATGCGGTGCCCCAAAAAGTCAATCCCCGTCACGCCGAACTGGCATTTCGCCGGGTTGATTATTAACCTGTGTTCCTCTAACCTCTGGAAAACCGTCCAGAGGTGGGTTACGTGTTCATCCTCGGACGCGCTGGCCACCAGGATATCATCCAGGTAGACAAAAACAAACGGCAGATCACGCAACACCGCATCCATCACGCGTTGGAATGTCTGTGCCGTGCCTTTTAATCCGAACGGCATGCGTACAAACTCACACAAGCCAAACAGAGTTATTACCGCTGTTTTGGATATGTCCTCCGCACGCACCGGGACCTGGTGGTAACTGCGGACCAGGTCTATTTTAGAAAAAATGCGTGCCCAGGCAAGGTGAACGGAAAAATCCTGAATATGGGGAATCGGGTAACGGTCATGCGCTGTGGCGTTATTCAATCTGTGGAAATCTCCGCACGGGCACCACGATCCTTCGGCCTTAGGAACCATATGCAACGGGAATGCCCATGGGCTGTTTGAGCGCCTGATGATGCCCAACCTTTCCAAGTTGGCAAACTCCTCGCGCGCTATGGCCAGTTTAGCTGCGTCCAGGCGCCGAGGTCGTGCGAAAACGGGCGGCCCGGTGGTGGTGATAAAGTGTTCCACCCCGTGTTTAGTGATAGCCGCCGAAAACATCGGGACCGTGAGTGCTGGGAACTGAGTGAGCAGTGTGTGGAACTTACTGCCTGGAGCTGTGACGTTGGCTAGTGTTGTTGGCCCGGCCCCTCGAGCTGTACAGGGGAGAGAATCAAAAGACATTGCATTAACCAGGCGCCTGTTAGCAACATCAACTAGCAACCCGTGTGCACACAGAAAATCAGCTCCCAAGATTGGGAAACTGCATGCCACTATGACGAAAGTCCACTCATACATTCGGCCATGTAGGGATACAGTCAGTGTCCTCTCACCAAAAGCCCTAATGTCCTATCTGCCTCCTGGGCTAGCACATGGTAGTCGCGTGCAGCCAGCAACGGCGAGTTGGCCAGGACCGCTCTTGCCTCTGTTGGGAGGTTCCGGAGGAAAAGGTGGAGAAACAGAAAATGCCCATCGTCCGTGCCCATCAACGCCAACATCTTCTCCATCAGTTCGACCGCCGACCCATCTCCTAACTTAGAGCGCCTCAGGAGCCTCTCTGCTCTCTCACAGTCCGAGAGTGTGTAGCGCCGGGTCAGCGCGGCCTTGAGAGTCCTGTATTTATCGTGGGCTGGAGGCTGTTGGAGCAGGCTTGCTACTTGCTGAGTCGTGCGAGCGTCCAGCGCTGCGATCACATGCGATGTGTCATCTGCCGTTATTCCCCGGAAGGTGAACTAAGCCTCGGTGTGGAGGAACCAAGACCACGGGTCGTGCAGCCAAAAGTCCGGTAGTTTGACCGAAACAGCGCACGCATTGCAGGGGCTTTCCGTCCAGGCTGTCTCTGGGATGCTTGCCGCGTTGCTGGGGCTTCCCATCCAGGCCGACTCCGGGGTTCTTGCCTCATGTTCCATAATTTGTCAAGGGTCACCAGTGTGGAGAGTGCAAATAAAGGAACCAGACTTACACGACAGACGAACTTTATTTCTCACTCCCACTTCATTCATACACAGAAAAAGACACTCAATACACCAGGGTCTCTCCTTTTATATCACTCCATTCCTTCCCCCTGCTGGCTGAAATCTCGCATTACAATATGTTCACACATTCACCCCTTACTGCTGCATTACCATCTTTTCCCATTACAATACGTACTGTCCTTCTCCGTTAAATCCCCCACGCTCTGCCGGCAGAGAGAATATTCCCCTCCCCTCTGCTTCCAGTCTGAGATGAATATCCCAGCGTGGGTTCCCTACACCAACAGTTAACTGCTCCATCTCATACAAGGAAAAAGTAACTAATGTGAGGTCTAAATAATTTAAAAGTCTAAATTCCTTCTTACACTGGATTAGATCAGCAACAACAAAAAAGACAGTAGTTTTCTGAGTTGTTATGGGATGAATTTGACAAAAAATATATAAACTATCATCTTCATCTTTGGAATAAAAAACATATTTACCCTCATATTCAGGTGGATGCCCGAGTCGGCGAGGTGGCTCATTGCCCATGGAAAGTTTGAGCAGGCTCAGATGCATCTGAACAGATGTGCCAAAATGAATGGAACAGATGGATCAATGGACAAACTTAAACCAGAGTTCAGTAATATTTCAGAAAAAGATCTGATACGACTTTGTACAGAACCCAAGAACAGCCGTAGTCCTTTTTTTTTTATTATCTCAACATTATAGGATAATGGTTTGTAATCTCATGATTGTGAGATAAACATTCATCACATCTTAATGAGGCTACCTTTCCCCATGATAAGATCAATGCATTATTAAAATCTTGTGATAATTTGACAACCGAATAAAAAAAAACCTGCAATTTAGAGCACTCAGCTTCTGTACCTTCAGTAATTAGACATTTCATTTTAAATATCATGGCTGTAACAATTCTTTGAATTCTTTTTTTAGATGTTGGCAACTATTATTGTGAGAGAGAAAAGAAATCAAGTCTACACCTACCTTGACCTGATCCGAACACCCAACATGAGAAAACTAGCTTTAAAAACAGGCATATTACGGTCAGTATTTCAACACTGTTTTAATTGCACTCAGAACTATAACATATTTTACTATATCCTGACAAATTACTTCTGATTTAATAACTTTCCTCTTTCCCCTAGGTTTTGTAATGCAATTACATTTTATGGGATCAGCTTCAACATCACTGGTTTTGGACTCAACATTTATCTCACTCAGTTTGCCTATGCTTTAATTGAGCTCCCAGCCAAGGTTTCGATTTTCTACATACTGGATAAGATAGGAAGGCGGCCCTGTGAGGTCGGAACTCTACTGATAACTGGCACTTGTCTTGGAGTCAATATTCTGATACCAAAAAGTGGGTTTTCATAAATTTTCATGTGCATCTGAACAATTAAAGGGGTCATTGACTGAAAAATGGATTGTTTGTACGTTTTAACTGTCTGAAATGTGTCTATTGGCCATATAATTATCAAAAAAATATCAAAACAGTCAATTCTTTAAAAAAAAAAACACAAAAAAACACAGCCTTAATCTTGTTTTTCTCTCCCAGAAACGTTTTTGACTCTTTCGGGTAAATCGTATACATCATGATTTGACAAAGCCAGCCAACCGCCATCCTTGAGACCCGATCACTACTCTATTATTGGCTCCCCTAGCTGTCCGTCATGTAGATGGAAGGTGTGCTAAAGGTAGCCTATTAGCCCCTAGCTATTACCCCCCCAGCTAACACTGGTACCAGGCGGCTCACACCAAGCGTGGCTTATATTGTTATTTTCCTTAGAACTTAGTCACCCTAAAAGGCATCCCTGTTACTACCTGGTTCACTAATCCACAGTCGACAATAAAACTCACGTCACTCCGGCCATCTTCCAATAATTTCACCATGATTCCACAGCAAATTGCCAGCACCGGCATGCCAAGCGCGGCAACCAACCACTGGGACCCAAGGCTGATGGCTGCTCACGGCCAACTCTCCCCACCATTCTCGGGGCTCCGCTCCGCTCTTGCGGGCAGCATAGGGGAGCCGCCTCGTGATGGGGCGTCCCCCAGCTGGCTGTGGGAGCGGCGTTCCGCAGAGCGAGATACTGCCCTTTGAGATCCCGTGGCTTGGCCAGCAGCTTCGGGTCCTGGGCCAGGTTGTTTGCCACTATCGGGGGCCACCATGCGCATGGTGCTAGCGATTTGTTGTGGAATCACTGCAAAATTATTGGGAGATGGGCAAGAGTGACACGAGATACACCATCGACTGGATCAGTGAGCCAGCGCCACTCATCCGAGCTAGGAGGCTAAAGGCTAGTTAGCAATGGCTAACTGACGAAAAGGCCCTGTCACACCTAGACGATTTAGGCAGCGTTTGCCAAACATGAAAAATTTGGAGAATATGCTGGCGAATGTCGAATTAGTTATGGGTAAGTTTTGTGTAAGTTAAGAGCACGTTGGTATACAGCACTGTACGGAGAGCTCCTCTGAAAATAACGTATCCAGCGTATGGCTGAAACATTAAAAAAAAAATTAAAAATCACCCTTTATTGTCATTCAACCATACAACCAATCATGTACAGTAGAACAAAATTGTGTTTTACCTATCTACAGTGTTAATCACACACACCCCATGTGTAAAATCAGAGGGCCACTGCCATGCAAGGCGCCGCCACAGATTTCCCTCCTCCATTCCATTATTGCTGAGCACCAAGCTGGACAGCAGGAAGTTCCGCTTTTATATGGTCTTCAGCATGACCCGGCTGGGATTTGAACCCCTGTCTCCCAGGTGTGGGGCGGATGCTCTACCAACTGAGCCACCACATCCTGCATAAGTGGGGCATAAGTTGTAGGGAAGCTATGCATTCGTTCACACGTTACTTATAAGCAACTCACAAGTTACTCATAAGTCAAAATATGCTGAGATAAATGTCTTGCGTACCCAAAACTTATTTCTTACATAAATAAAGCTCTTTGAATTTATGTATAACTTACTGATTGGGCTTCTAACTTAGTTACCCTATAATGGCGTATTTGCAGCATTGGTTCACAGGAAAAACCCATACAGAGCTCAGCTGTTGCCTGTAGCACACACACAGAGCTAAACACACATACTTTTTCATATAATGGGACCTGTCAGGGATGTGTCCCAGCACTTTCAAGCTATAGGATAAAGATAGCCATTTTTTTTTTACCTTTGACTGCAGTCTGTACCATCAGCTGTCCAGTGCTGTTCTGATAGATATGCCAAAATGTCAGAACACCGGAGGAGGTGGATCCAATCAGCTGATCACCTGACGCACAGAGCTCAGCTGTTTTCCATGATAAATCACACTTTGCTCTCCCTTGGCTGCACGCTCCCGGCAAAAGCATAGTCCATGCATTATCTTGAGGGTTTTTTTCACTTTACTGAAAACCTTTTATTGCCATCAGTTCATGTGCCTTTGAGCCAGGTTATGACAACTGTGATCTGACGTTCATGACATGTCACATCTGCCATTTTAGGCGTGACCGACCTGACAGCTCTGCCAGGTCGGTCATGACCCCCCGCCGTGGTCTTTAGAGGGAAGAATCATTTGGGTTGAATAGAGATGATCTCTCACACACCTAGGATTCATGGATTGGGAGGCCACAGCAGTTTGGCATGACTGCAATATGCAGAAGTTAGGATAAGTTAGGCATAAGTTAGACTATTGTTGCACCTAAGTTGTGAATACGCTAAGCATTCTTTGGTTTAAGTTATTTATAAGTTATGGAAATATTCTATATGTTACCAATAAGTTACGTAAACGTCCAACTCATTAGGGATACATGCATATGGCCAAAAGTGAAAATTTCGGCATATGCCAGCATTTTAGACCAATTTTTATACGTTTGGCAAACACTGCCTAAATCGTCAAGGTGTGACAGAGCCTTAAGAGGGAGGGTGGAGTTGAATAGGTGAAGGATGTTTCTTAAAGTGATAGGCTTTAAATCAGAGCGTTTCAAGCCAGGAAAAATACAAAACAAATTTGATTCAATAATTTTAAAAATTAAAGCTGTGAACAAAATATGTCAAACATTTTATTAACCTCTTGCGCTCCGTTGTTCTGCGGGTGGTCAAGTCTCTGCGTCCTAGGACGCACGAGGGCGCACAAGAGCGCACTCGTGCGCGCTCGGACGCATGACGCGTGATATACTGATGATGGTGCAGATGGAGATGGAGCTCACCTCCAAGCGCCACCGAAAAAAAAAAGCTGCAGACACAGAACAGATTAGTTCATCTGATTGACCTGTCATTCGACTAATAAGAGCCTTGAATTGGGTTTCTGAAAGCATGAAGAGCCAATGAATGAAAATCTAGCCAGAAGGACCCGCCTCCCAACGGCTGTGAGCCAATTGAAGCACAGAAGTTCGCTGAGCTGTTGTCTAAAGCTGGGTGAAGAGAGACTGTTTCAGCAGCCACAGGCAGTCGTTTATTTATTTATTTTATTTAATTCCAGCAGAGTGTTTAGGATTCTCTTCCGTCATCATAGACCGACGGAGGCCGACGACGAAGGTCGTAAATCATTCACCAAAACCGCAATATTGGAATTATGTTTTGATCGGGATCCACGAGCGGAGCAGCGTCGCGTTCGTCTGACACTGGGGAAGAGAAGTTCGCCAGGACTCTGCTGCTGTGAAGAGGTAAGGTGTTATAAGCTAAGTTATTATTTCTCCCTGAAAACTGTAATCCAAAAATGACTTTTGACCGATCGGTAAATTACAACTGTACGGCGCACGCACTTCGTACGTCGTGCGCCGCGATAAACGGTTCATTTGCCGTGTTCGGACCGTGAACGCCCCCCTCCCCGCTGCAGAAGAGGAGCGGGGGGGGGGGGCGTTCACGGTCCGAATGCCCCCGGTCCGCGGGGGGAAGCCACGCTGACTGCGCAGCGGTCGTCACATAGACATATGAGTCTATTCCTTCATGTAGCGATGGCCGTCCTCTGTAGCGGGGGAGGGACAACCCCCCCCCCCCACACACACACACACAGTAGCGGGGGGGGGGGGGGAGCCGCTGTGACAGCGTTGCTGTGGAAACATGCAAAGAGTGTAATCCGTCATGTAGCAAGGGCCGAACTCCGTCCTTGGTAGCGGGGGGGGGGACGACGACGACCCCCCCCAACACACACACACACACAGACACAGCCCTGAGTGTGACCTTTCATTAGAGCCTAAAATGAAGCTTCTACATTGAATTATTCAAAAGTTACAGACGTTTTTCCAAACTGTGCCATTTGGCACAATTTGGCACAGTTCCAAAACGCCTGGGAACAGCCTGAGAACAAAGCTGTGTAAAATATTCATTTTTTGTGGTATTGTTACCAAATTTGGATCTCAGCTTGATAACACTTGGTTCTACATTTCTGTTGCATTTTCCAGCCGGATCAGACAGCTGTGTGTTATTTGCAAGCATTTGTATCCAAAAAAACACCGTTTCCAAATTTATTTTCTTCAAGTTCAGTATGTTTAGATGACTGTAACTCAGTGGCCGGAGCACGTAGAGAGATTATGGGGGTTTTTTGCCAAAAAATTCAAAGTGTTTTCTTTTAAATGAGACCAACCCCATGAAGATGCTGCAAAGGGTTGAATAACAGCTTTCGATTTACTTTGGGCACGTTATTTTTTGGCATTTTTAGGAAAATTGCCCGAAGTGCAAGGGGTTAAGACATGTGAGCTGTTAAAATGGGGAAAATGTGCAGTCAATGACCCCTTTAAGAGAATATGAAATGTGATTAAGTTTCTAATGTAACAAGTAAGACCCAAAAAAGGCTTATGCATTCTTTTCAGGCCTCTCAGTTGCCAGAACAGCTGTAGCAGTGAATGGTAAAGGGTTTTCTTCTGCATCATTTGGAACAGTAGTGCTGTACAGTTCTGAGCTATATCCAACTGTAGTAAGGTACTGTATTACAGTACAGTCTAATTTTGGGCCTGTATTTACAATTAAAATTTAACTGTAAATACATATATTTACATATACATTCAATTCAATTCAACTTTATTTATATAGCGCCATTTCACAACAACAGTCATCTCATAGCACTTTCAACTGTAGGGGGAACCCCCACAATTGCAGAAAGACCCCAGCAATCAGGCGATCCCCTGTGAGCAAACACTTGGCGACGGTGGAGAGGAAAAACTCCCTTTTAACAGGAAGAAACCTCCAGCAGAACCAGGCTCAGGGAGGGGCAGTCATCTGCTGCGACTGGCTGGGGGGTGAGGGGACAGAGAAGATGAAAAGAACAGACATGTAGAGAGCAAACAGCACGATGGGGACTCAATCTATGGGAGAGAACAAACAGATGTTAATGACCAGCAAAAGAAAAAATATTTCATTGACAGTGAAGAAAGGAATGAGGCCCAGTGCATTATTGGAGGTCCCACGGCTGACTAAACCTATTAGCAGCATAACTAAGGGAGGGTTCAGAAACACATGATCCCTCCCTAATTGTAGGCTATATCAAAAAGGAAGGTTTTAACCCTATTCTTAAAAACAGAGATCGAGTCTGACTCCCGAATCCAGATTTGCAGCTGGTTCCAAAGGAGAGGAACTTGATAACTGAAGGCTCTGCCTCCCATTGTACTTTTGGAGATTCTAGGTATTACAAGTAATCCTGCATTTTGGGAGCGTAGTGCTCTGTTAGGATAATATGGTAGTATTGCGGCGGCATGAAAAAATAGGCAGCGATGCTGAGGTTTTAAGTAGGTTTTATTAAGTCATACCGCCGTCACAGGATCCCCGCTCCGTGCCAAGTGTGAGCAGCCCGGAGCGGGATCCTCAGGCTCTCAGAGAAGAGACACAACGTGTGTGTGTCCAGCAGCAGTTGAAGAGTGAGTGAGAGAGTGAACATGGATTTCAGTGCAGTACTTATACCCAACTCAGACAATACATCAAAGGATATTCCCAGCAGTTGGTATGATCAAAGAGACTGCAGAACAGGCATGAGACGTTTGCATTTGAGAGACATACATAACAATAGGCAGATTGCTGTCCTCTGCTCCAGCTTGCAGGACAAAGAGGTTACAAGGCACATCTACATATTGATCTCAGTCTCTAGGTCACAGTAAGGACAGGACGCATGAACACTATACATGAATGGCACATTACATCACAATACATGAATGGCACATTACATCACAATACATGAATGGCACATTACATCACAATACATGCATGGCACATTACATCACAATACATGAATGGCACATTACATCTCAGTAGTGCAGCGGGAAAAACCAAGAGAAGAGAGCTGACTGTCCTTAATCTGTTGTGGGGGTTAACCGAACCGCCACAGTATCAGATTTTTTAAATAAAAAGGAGCCTGATTGTTTAGAGCTTTGTAAGTAAGAAGAAGGATTTTAAACTTAATTCTAAACTCTATGGGAAGCCAATGAAGGGAGGCCAGAACCGGAGAGATATGATCTCTCATTCTAGTACCTGTTAAAACTCTTGCTGCAGCATTTTGGATCAGCTGAAGACTTTTTAAAGATGTTTTAGGACAACCTGATTATAAAGAATTACAATAATTTAATCTCGAGCTAACAAAAGCGTGGATCAGTTTCTCAGCATCACTCTGAGACAAGATGCTCCTAATCTTGGCAATATTACGCAAATGATAAAAGGCAGTCTTAGAAACAAATTTAATATGTGAATTGAAAGACAGATCTTGATCAAAAATAATTCCAAGGTTCCTCACAGAGCTATTGAGAGAAAGAGTAATCGCATCCAAACTGAAAGTTTGATTTGGAAAGGTATTTCTAAGGTTTTTTGGACCATCAAGAATGACTTCAGTCTTATCTGAATTTAATAGCAGGAAATTACAAGTCATCCAAGCTTTGATTTCCTTAAGACAGGCTTCCAACTTGGTTAATTGATTACTATCATCTGGCTTCATTGACAGGTATAATTGTGTGTCATCTGCATAACAATGAAAATGTATAAAGTGCTTTCTAATAATGTTGCCTAATGGAAGCATATATAAACTAAAAAGAGTAGGGCCTAGCAAAGATCCCTGTGGAACTCCATGACTGAGCTCTGAGTTGAAAGAAAACTCATTATTCACATGAACAAACTGGAACCTATCAGATAAATAAGACCTAAACCACTGCAACGAAGTTCCATTAAGTCCAACATAGTGTTCTAATCTATCGAGTAGAATATTATGATTGATAGTATCAAAAGCTGCACTAAGGTCTAAAAGGACAAGTACAGAAACAAGTCCATTATCAGATGCGATGAAGAGGTCGTTAGTGACCTTCGCTAAGGCTGTTTCAGTACTATGATGGATTCTAAACCCAGATTGAAACTCTTCAAGTAAACCATTTCCCTGCAGGTGGTCAAATAATTGCGTAGCAACAACTCTAAGATTTTTGAAATGAAAGGGAGATTAGAGATTGGTCTATAGTTAGCTAAAGCTCCTGGATCTAGCGTTGACTTTTTGAGTAAGGGTTTAATTACAGCCGTTTTAAAAGCCTGCGGTACATGGCCTAAAGTTAATGAAGAATTGATTATATGAAGAATAAAGCTACCAATAAGTGGGAAGACTTCTTTAAATAACCTGGTAGGAATAGGGTCTAAAAGACAAGTTGAAGGTTTGGATGAGGAAACTATTTTGCCTAACTCACAAAGGTCAATTGGAGTAAACTCATCAAGACAGACATCAGTTGAAGGAGTTGTAGTAGTTACTGTATTTAAGTTAACGGTGGGAAGAATCTGATTGATTTTATCTCTGATGGATGAAATTTTATTATTGAAAAAGTTCATAAAGTCCTGACTAGTAAGCTCTAAGGGAATGCTAGGATTGACAGAGCCCTGACTCTTTGTCAACCTGGCTACAGTACTGAAAAGAAACCTGGGATTATTCTTGTTCTCTTCTATTAATGCAGAATAATAACTCGTTCTAGCTTTTCTAAGAGATTTTTTATAAATTAAAAGATGATTTCTCCAAGCTAAATAGATTTCATCTAAATTAGTGGAGCGCCATTTTCTTTCTAATTGATGAGTCTTCTGTTTTAAGCTACGAGTTTCTGTGTTGAACCAAGGAGTTAGAAATCTCTGATTAGACTTTTTCTTTTTTAAGGGGGCCACCAAGTCTAGAGTCTGGTGCAGAGAAGCTGTAACACTATCTACCATGCTGTCAATTACAAAAGGAGCAAGCTGTTGTGTTGACACATGGCATAGAGGAACAATCTGCATAAATTTTGTAACAGCATCATCTGAGAGGCATCTACTGTAGTAATATTTTTCTTTAGAAGCCAGATAGTCAGAAATAGTAAAATCAAAGGTTAACAGACAATGGTCTGACAGTACAGGGTTATGAGGAGACACTACAAGATTTTCTATTTCTATGCCATATGTCAGAACAAGGTCCAATGTATGGTGGAGATAATGAGTAGAATTTCCTACTTTCTGAGAAAACCCAATCAAGTCTAATATTGAATTAAATGCCATATTAAGGCAGTCACTATCTACATCTACATGTATATTAAAGTCCCCTACTATAATTATTCTATCTGATTTCAGCACTAAATCAGCTAAGAATTCAGCAAATTTGGATAAAAATTCTGAGTAGGTTGATGGAGGACGATAAACTATGGCAAATAAAATTGGGTTTAGCCTAAAATTGTTAAAGTGCCCAATACTGAGGACCAGACCCTCAAACGAATGATAACGTGTTTTTTGCTTTACATTAACTAGTAATTTGGAATGGTAAATTGTTGCTACTCCTCCTCCACGACCAGAACTTCTGTGATTTTGACAGTTTAAATAACCAGAGGGAGTTGATTCATTTAAACCAACATAATCCTCTTGTCCTAACCAAGTCTCTGTAAGGAATATTAATTCAATCTGATGATCAATTAACAGATCATGGACTAGCAGAGACTTGGGAGTTAGAGATCTAATATTTAACAAACTGCATTTAATTTTTAAATTATGAGGAGGAACAGAGGCCAAATCATTCAATTTAGAGGCCACGTGTTTATTTTGAGTTTTACCAACTTTTTGTTTAATCACTTTGGGATGCTTATACATTATATTTTTATTTACTTTGGAGGGAGCAGACAATGATTCTCTGATGGGGAAGACAGGGGCTAAGTTGAGGGGTGGCGGATGAAGAGGAGCTGCAGAGAGGCATGTAAGACTGCGACTCTGCTTCCTGGTCCCAACTCTGAGTTGTCAAGATTTTGGAAATTTGGATAAAAAAGATGCCAGATTGTTAGAAAAATGAGACACACTGTGGGGAACGTGAAATGAAGAAGCAGAGTGATTTTATAAATCAGATTTAATGTCGGCTTCACATCCCCAACATGTCTCATCCAAAGGCAGAAGCAGAAAGAGGCTGATCGCAGTCAGACCCCCATACTTAGGCATCACACAACAAAAGCCACATCATTATGCATTACACCACAAAAGCCGACTTCACACGTCCTTGTCAGAATCAGAATCAGAATCAGATTTATTGCCATTGTTCATGTAGTACACAAACTAGGAATTTGTCTCGATGCCATGCTGCAACATTAAAAACATGATGAGAAAAAGAGATAAACTAAAAAACTAAAGGACTGAAAACGTGCAATAAGTGTAGAAAAATAAGTAATAATAAGTAATAATGATAATAATAATAATAACAATACTAGTAATAATGAGTAGTACTAGTCAAGGCAGTTTTAAAAAATTAGCAATAAAATTAGTCATATCCTTCCGATGTCCTCCCGTTCCTTCGCCTGACCCCCGGGGGTCAGGAAGTCTTTTCAGGTCTGCACCGCCGCTCCTCCATCTCCTCGTTGCTCTCTGTAGGCGGTGGAGACTCATTGTCCTCTTCTGAGACGTGAGGTCAGTCCACACATGTAATTACAATACATCCCCCTGTGTCTATCATATGCAGGAATGGATACATGAACCACAGCCCCCCCCCCCCAAATGTCTAAGAAAAGGACAATATATGTAGGCTCGCAGACTATGATGACATCACCGGCATAACTATACAAGTTGATCACGTTAAAAAACACAGTGATAACAATAACAGTACAGTCTATGCCCCCTGTCCGCCTTAAAACTGTTATGATAACCCCGACAGCATATCTTAAAACACGTTATCATGTTCACATCAGTCTGTGTGTCGTCTGGGTTTCAACAGTCTTCCGAATCTGCTGTACGCCTGCTTCGGCATCTCAGCGGCGCTGTCTTGTAAGGGATCTGCAGCTTGAGGAAAAAAGTGGTTATTTGATCCATGCGGGGGGTTTGGGACGTGTCCCTTGGGAGGTCTACCATGTCGAGGTGCTCTTGCCGCCCGTGCAGGTTCGCCGCTCAACATGAAGGCAGGTTTGAGCCTGTCAATGCTGACTGTCTCTTTTCTGTCCCCCAAATCCAGCACAAAATGCTTATCACCAGGTTCCAGCACTCTAAATGGGCCATCATATGGTGGGCGGAGGGTTGGCTTTAAAGCGTCGTGCCTAACAAAAACGAACTCGGCATTTTTTAAAGCCTGGGGAACAAAAACCCGCGGAAAAGTGTGATGAACCGGGCCCGGGAGCATGTCCGCTCCCGTGCTGCTTAGCGGTCTCAGAGCTGAGAGGCGCCCCGGCTCTGGACGTTCTGGTAAGAATTCACCGGGGAGCCTGAGAGGTTGTGCAAACACTAACTCTGCTGGGGAGGCGTCTAGATCCTCCTTGGGCGCAGAACGCAACCCCAATAAAACCCATGGTAGTTTGTTAACCCAATTTGCATCCGTTAGTGACGCTCTGAGGGCAGCCTTCAAAGACCTATGAAAACGCTCGCATAAACCGTTAGCCTGTGGGTGATACGCGGTAGTGTGATGGATTGTCGCCCCTAAGCTGCTGGCCATCGCAGACCAGAGCTCTGAGACAAACTGAGGACCCCTATCCGACGTGATGTCCGACGGGACCCCGAAACGCGCCACCCAGGTCGTTAAAAAAACGCGAGCCACTTCTGCGGCCGTAGTTGACGTCAGCGGGACGGCTTCTGGCCAACGTGTGGTTCGATCCACCATTGTTAAAAGATGTGTGAACCCCTGCAACAACGGTAGGGGGCCCACGAGGTCGACGTGCACATGGTCAAACCTCCTGGCCGGAATTGGGAACGGTTCTAAAGGAGCTTTCGTGTGTTTGTGAATTTTGGCGCGCTGGCAAGACATGCATGTTCTTGCCCACTCCTTTACGTGCTTGCGCAGGCCCGGCCAAACAAACTTCTCCGCCACCATTTTCACCGAAGCGCGCACTCCCGGGTGCGCCAGGGAGTGAATCGAGTCAAAAACGCGGCGGCGCCACGCAGCCGGGACTACCGGGCAAGGTCGCCCGGTTGATACGTCACAGATTAAGGGGGGCACACCGTCACGCAAACCCCTGCTCTCCAGCCTTAACCCTGTTGGTCCAGACTGGAGCGTGCGCACGTCCGCGTCACTGCCTTGTTCCGCTGCCATGGCTGCGTAATCTATCCCTACGTGGACTGGGGCCACGTACGCTTCTGTGTTGGGCTTGCGCCCTGCGGCTGTGGTAGTATGATCTGTCTCCGCGTGCCCTGACGATGTCACGGCGCGGGAGAGGCAATCTGCCACCACGTTGAGTTTGCCCGCTACATGTCGAATGTCTGTGGTAAATTCCGAAATGGCGGCCAGCTGCCTTTGTTGCCGGCCCGACCAAGGCTCTGAGATTTTAGACATCGCAAAAGTGAGCGGTTTATGGTCGACAAAAGCCATGAAACGCCGACCTTCCAGCCAAAACTGGAAATGGCGGATGGCTAAATGAAGCGCTAACAGCTCTCTGTCAAACGTGCTGTATTTGCGCTCGGTTTCGTTTAGGGATTTGCTAAAAAAAGCTAGCGGTTGCCAAACCCCGTTAACGTGCTGCTCCACGACCGCCCCTATGGCCAAATCTGATGCGTCCGTGGTGACCGCTATGCGGGCCGAGGGGTCGGGGTGGGCCAAAAGTGCGGCGTCCGCCAGGGCTCTTTTTACTTCCGCGAACGCGTGCTCCCGCTCCGGGGACCACACGACCGCGCTGGAGGGCTTTTGCTTTCTAAGCGCGGCGTATAACGGCTGCATGAGCTGAGCTGCGCGGGGAAGGAAACGGTTGTAAAAATTTACCATTCCAAAAAATTCTTGCAGCGATCTGACCGTTTGTGGTCGGGGAAAATTTGCCACTGCGCGCACTTTATCGGGCAATGGGACTGCCCCTTCTGGGGAAACGCGGTGTCCCAAAAAATCAATCTGTGCCACACCGAATCAGCACTTGGTTGGGTTAATTATTAACCCGTGTTCTTCCAGCCTCTGAAGAACTGTAGTGAGGTGATTTTCGTGTTCCTCCTCGGTCGCGCTGGCGATTAAAATATCGTCGAGGTAGATAAACACAAAAGGAAGATCGCGTAACACAGCGTCCATCTTACGCTGGAATGTTTGCGCTGTGCCTTTCAGGCCAAAAGGCATGCGCAGAAACTCGAAAAGACCAAAAGGGGTTATTACGGCCGTTTTAGGGACGTCCTCAGGTCGGACTGGGACTTGGTGGTAGCCGCGGACCAGGTCTATTTTGGAAAAAATACGCGCACCCACCAGATGTAGTGAAAAATCTTGGATGTGTGGGATTGGGTAGCGGTCATGAGCTGTAGCATTGTTTAATCTGCGATAATCACCGCAAGGTCTCCAGGAGCCATCAGCTTTCGGGACCATATGCAGTGGCGAAGCCCATGGGCTTTTCGAGCGCTGAATAATGCCCAGCTTTTCCAGGCTGGCGAACTCGTCGCGTGCCATGGCGAGCTTGGTCGCGTCTAAGCGCCGAGCTTTAGCGAACACCGGGGGGCCCGTTGTGGGAATGAAGTGCTCCACCCCGTGTTTCGCTACTGTTGCCGAAAATTTGGGAACTGTGAGTGCTGGAAATTGGGTGAGGAGTTTGTCAAACTTACCTCCTGCTGTGGAGACGTTGGCCTGCACGGGTGGTGGGGACACTCGAGCTGAACAGGGGGTAGAAGAGAAAGAAAGTGCATTGATTAAGCGCCTGTTTGCCAGATCAACCAACAACCCATGTGAACATAAGAAATCAGCCCTTAACATGTTGAAACTCACTGCCACTATGATAAAGGTCCACTCATAAGTGCAGCCATGTAAGGAGAGAGACAAGGTCCTTTCACCATAAGTGCTGATGATTGAGCCGTTCGCTGCCATTGCCCCGTTGCCGCGGGGTCCAGCCACCCGGTCAGCGTAGGATGGGGTGATGAAACTCCTTTGAGCTCCGGTGTCTATGAGGAATTGTCGCCCGGAGCCTTCATCAGTTATTTAGAGCAGCTTGTTGGCCTCGCCGAGAGCCGTAGCTGCTAACGGTTCCGGCTTTGGAGTTTCCCGAGCTCTTGAAATTGCAAGGTGGTACACACTTGAATGCCCTCTCAGCGAATCGCCGGTGGTAGTAGCAGAGGTCGTCTCGTCTGTTGCGTCGCGGCCGCGTCGCTGCCCTGGTGGGCAAGGTTTGTTCTGTTGCCTCTGGCTCCCTGATGTCCTGGGCTTCTGCACCGAGGTCTGCCGCTGCTGCTGTGGCCATCTGCTCGCCGCAGGAGTTGAGGAGTCGCTGCGCTTCTCGGGCCAGCGCGCAGAAGTCCTGCTGGGTCTTACAACTCATGCTGGCCAGAGTCCCTCTCATGTGCGTCGGGAGAGTGCTGAGGAAGATTGCTGAAAGAGGAAGTTGTCATTGTCTGTCTCTCTCAGCTGAAGCATGTCTTCCATCAGGGCCAACGGTCTGCGCCCACCGTGGCCATATATCGCCAGTAGTCTCCTGGCCCTTTCCTCGGCCGAGGGAACGAAGATCTCGATGAGAGTAGCCTTCAGCTCCTCGTATTTGTCGCTGGCGGGCGGCTGCTGTATCACGCTCCGCGCGCATTGCGCTGTGGCGGCGTCGAGCCTGGCGATGACGTGGTAGAACTTGGTTTCGTCCGTCGTCACCCCTGCAAGCGCAAACTGTGCCTCAGCCTGCTTGAACCACGAGTTTGGGTCGTTCTGCCAGAATTCTGGGAGCTTAATGGCGACGGCGCTTGCTTGGGCCGCCCCCGACGAGTCTGCCACGGGAGAACGCCTTTGATCCATTCTCACGTCTGGTCACCAATGTGGGGAACGTGAAATGAAGAAGCAGAGTGATTTTATAAATCAGATTTAATGTCGGCTTCACATCCCCAACATGTCTCATCCAAAGGCAGAAGCAGAAAGAGGCTGATCGCAGTCAGACCCCCATACTTATGCATCACACAACAAAAGCCACATCATTATGCATTACACCACAAAAGCCAACTTCACACGTCCTTGTCATATCCTTCCGATGTCCTCCCATTCCTTCGCCTGACCCCCGGGGGTCAGGAAGTCTTTTCAGGTCTGCACCGCCGCTCCTCCATCTCCTCGTTGCTCTCTGTAGGCGGTGGAGACTCATTGTCCTCTTCTGAGACGTGAGGTCATTCCACACATGTAATTACAACACATCCCCCTGTGTCTATCATATGCAGGAATGGATACATGAACCACACACACCATCCAAAGTGGGATGGACGCTGTCTCGTCTCATAAGACCAGGTTTTCCCCCAAAATGAGCTCCAATTGTCAATGTAGCCCACGTTGTTTGCAGGACACCACACAGACAGCCAGCGGTTGAAGGATGACGAGCGGCTAAACATGTCATCATTGGTCAGATTGGGGAGGGGCCCAGAGAACACTACAGAGTCCAACATTGTTTTGGCAAAGTCACACACCGATTCTACATTAAGTTTTGTGACTTCCGACTGCCAGAGATGGATGTCATTAATGCCGTCGTGGATAACAATTGTGGAGTATTTACAGTTACTTTTAGCCAGCATTTTCAAATTTGACTCGAATGTGACAAATGTGTACAGTATATATACATATACAGTATATACACATACACACATGTAAATATAAATTATATATTTAATATAATTATAATCAGTATATCATAGTTCAACTATTTATTCCTACCTACTGTGGTTAAGACTAGTATATGTGTGTTTTCAGGCAAAATGGTATGGGCTACAACTCTTTCATGGCTCGGTTTGGTGTGGCGGTGGCTCCCATGGTCCTTTCACTGGACGAGTTCTTTGAGGAACTGCCACAGATCGTCTTGTGCTGCACTGCCCTGCTCAGAGCAGTGGTGGCAAGAACACTGTCAGAGACACGCAACAGGTGCCTGCCCGAGACCATAAAGGACGTTGAATGGCAGCAGGAAGAACTGGGGCAACTGAAATGAGCACATTGTGGCTTATATTAATCATATATTCCATACCTACATATGTATAGACATATTAGAATGTTTAGTGATTACATATGTGGAACGACCTCACGCCTCTGAACAGGACAAGACGTCTCAACCGCCAGCGAGGATCAAAGAGAACAAATACAAATACAAATACAGAGAACTTAAGGCGACCATCGTCGAGAACTTCGTCCCCTCAGTCGAGGAGAGAGCAGAGAAGATCCTGGCGATCTACAGCCACAGAGGATGCAGACCCAAGGCCCTCATGGAGGACATGCTGCAGCTTAAGGAAGAGGACGACAACTTCCTCTTCCAACATATCTTCCTCAGCACTCTGCCGCCACACATGAGAGGGACGCTGGTCAACATGCGGTGCAGCACCCAGCAGGACTTCCGCGCGCTGGCCCGAGAAGCGCAGCGGCTCATCAACGCCTGCGGCGAACAGATGGCCACAGCAGCATCCGCAGATCTCAGCGCGGAAGCCCAGAGCAGCAGAGAACCACAGACAACCGAGCAGAGCCCGCCCACCATGGCGGCAACACGACCAAGGCGCAGCAGGCGGAACGACCTCTGCTATTACCACCACCGTTTCGCCGAGAGGGCGTACAAATGCATGCCTCCCTGCAAATTCAAAAAGTTCGGGAAACGCCCAAGCCGAGAACCGTTAACAGCTGCAGCTCTCGGCGAGACAAATAAGCTGCTTTATGTGACTGACGGACACACCGGGAGACAGTTCCTGATCGACACCGGAGCTCAGCTGAGTTTTATCACCCCTTCCCACGCAGACCGGGCCATGGGTCCCCGGGGAAATGGAGCGATGGCAGCCAACGGCTTGATCATCGACACTTTCGGTGAAAGGAACCTGCCTCTTTGCATCCACGGCCGCAACTATAGATGGGCATTTATTGTAGCGGCGGTGAGTTTTAACTTGTTGGGCGCTGATTTTTTGTGTGCACATGGGTTGTTAGTCAATCTAGCAAATAGGCGCTTGGTTAATGCACTGTCATTTGCTTCTATCCCCTGCTCAGCTCGAGTTTCTCCACCACCCGTGCAGGCCAGCGTCACAACAGCAGGAGGTAAGTTTGACCAACTCCTCACCCAATTTCCAGCACTTACAGTTCCAAAATTTTCAGCAACAATAGCGAAACACGGGGTTGAACACTTCATCCCCACAACAGGCCCACCCGTGTTCGCCAAAGCTCGGCGCTTAGACGCGACTAAGCTCGCCATAGCACAGGACGAGTTTACCACCCTGGAAAAATCAGGCATTATTAGACGCTGGAAAAGCCCCTGGGCATTGCCACTCCACATGGTCCCGAAAACCGACGGTTCTTGGAGACCTTGCGACGATTACCGTAGATTAAACAATGCAACATCGCATGACCGCTACCCAATTCCTCACACCCAAGATTTTTCACTACATCTGGCGGGTGTGCGCATTTTTTCTAAGCTGCTGGTCCGCAGCTATCACCAAGTCCCCGTTCGAGCGGAAGACATTCCTAAAACGGCTGTAATAACCCCTTTCGGTCTTTCTGAATTTTTGCGGATGCCGTTCGGCCTCAAAGGCGCTGCTCAAACCTTTCAGCGTATGATGGACGCGGTATTACGCGACCTCCCCTTCGTGTTCGTCTACCTCGACGATATGCTGGTACCCAGCCCGTCAGAGGAAGAACACGAACGACACCTCACTACAGTTTTTCAGAGACTAGAAGAGCACGGGTTAATAATCAACCCAGCCAAATGCAAATTCGGCGTGTCACAAATTGATTTTTTGGGACACAGAGTTTCACCGAAGGGGGCAGTCCCATTGCCAGACAAAGTCCGCGCAGTAAAAAATTTTCCACGACCACAAACGGTCAAATCGCTGCAAGAATTTTTGGGAATGGTGAATTTTTACAACAGTTTCCTCCCCCGCGCAGCTCAACTCATGCAGCCCCTGTATGCCGCGCTCAGAAAACAAAAGTCTTCCAACGCGGTCGAATGGACCCCGGAGCGCGAACACGCCTTCGCGGAAGTAAAAAGTGCTCTAGCGAATGCCACATTGTTGGTTCACCCCGATCCCTCGGCCCGCATAGCGTTAACCACAGACGCTTCAGACCTGGCCATAGGGGCAGTCGTGGAACAACATGTTGGCGGAACCTGGCAACCTTTAGCATTTTTTAGCAAATCTTTAAACCAAACCGAGCGTAAATACAGCACTTTTGACAGGGAGCTGCTAGCGCTTCATTTATCCATCCGCCACTTCCAGTTCTGGTTAGAAGGGCGGCGCTTCACGGCTTTTGTAGACCACAAACCGCTCACTTTTGCGATGGCTAAAATTTCAGAACCATGGTCAGGCAGGCAACAAAGACAGCTAGCTGCAATTTCAGAGTTCACCACAGACATTCGACATGTGGCAGGCAAACTTAACGTGGTAGCAGACTGCCTCTCTTGCGCTGTGACATCGCCAGAGCATGAGGAGACAGATTATACTACCTCAGCCGCAGAACTCTTCGCCAACGCGGATGCGTACGCGGCCCCAATTCACGTAGGGATAGATTACGCAGCCATGGCAGAGGAACAAAGTAGTGACGCGGACATGCGCGCGCTCCTGTCTGGACCAACAGGGTTAAGACTGGAGGAAAGGGGTTTACGTGACTGTGTACCCCCCCTAATCTGCGACGTTTCAACCGGCCGACCTCGCCCGGTAGTCCCAGCTGCATGGCGCCGCCGCATTTTCGACTCGGTTCACTCCCTCGCGCACCCAGGGGTGCGCGCCTCGGTTAAAATGGTCGCAGAAAAGTTTGTTTGGCCGGGCCTGCGCAAAAATGTAAAGGAATGGGCAAAAACTTGCATGTCTTGTCAGCGCGCCAAAATACACAAACACACAAAAGCTCCTCTAGAGCCTTTTCGAATCCCAGCCAGAAGGTTTGACCACGTTCATGTCGACCTCGTGGGACCACTACCTTCGTCTCAGGGTTTCACACACCTGTTAACAATGATAGACCGTACTACGCGCTGGCCTGAGGCGGTCCCTTTGGCGTCAACCACAGCTGCGGAAATCGCTCGCGTTTTTTTAACAAACTGGGTGGCGCGTTTCGGCGTCCCATCGGACATCACGTCAATCACGTCACGTCATCACGTCCTCAATTTGTCTCAGAGCTTTGGTCAGCCATGGCCAGCAGCTTAGGGGCGACAATTCACCGCACCACCGCATATCACCCTCAGGCTAATGGGTTATGCGAGCGTTTTCACAGATCTTTAAAGGCCGCTCTCAGGGCCTCACTAACGGATACAGATTGGGTGAATAAACTTCCCTGAGTTTTATTAGGGTTGCGTTCTGCGCCTAAAGAGGATCTAGACGCCTCCCCAGCAGAATTAGTTTTTGCACAACCTCTCAGACTCCCAGGTGAGTTTTTACCAGAGAATCCAGAGCCCGGGTATCTTCCAGCCCTGAGGCCTTTAGGCAGCACCGGACCGGACACTCTCCCCGGACTGGCACATCACTCTTTTCCACAGGTTTTTGTCCCCCAAGCTTTAAAAAACGCCGAGTTCGTTTTTGTTAGGCACGAAGCTTTAAAATCAACCCTCCGTCCACCATACGACGGACCATTCAGAGTGCTGGAACCTGGTGATAAGCATTTTGTGCTTGATTTAGGGGACAGAAAAGAAACAGTCAGCATTGACAGACTTAAACCTGCCTTCTTGTTGAGAGACGAACCTGCACGGGTGGTGAGAGCACCTCGGCGGGGTAGACCCCCCCAAGAAAAAAAACTCAGCCCCCCTGCAGGGAACAAATAACCACTCTCCTCCCCAAGCTGCAGATTCCTTACAGGAGGGTCCTACCACGACGCCAAAGCGGACCCACAGCAGATTCGGGAGAAGATTAAAACCCAGACGGCACAGGGACTGATACAAATTGACCAAGAGTTGTTAACTATGTTATCAGATTGTGCCGTGACAGTTTTAAGGCTGATTTGTGATATTACTATACTGTTGTGGTTACCACTGAATTCTCTACAGGAGCATGACTGCTGGAAAGATTTTTTCCTTGTTTTCCCTGTCAAGAGGTTTAACAGTATAATATGTCATAGAGATTATCTTAAACTGTAAACTTAATTTGATTGTCCTTTTCTTAGTCGTTTGGGGGGGGCTATGGCTTATATTAATCATATATTCCATACCTACATATGTATAGACATATTAGAATGTTTAGTGATTACATATGTGGAACGACCTCACGCCTCTGAACAGGACAAGACGTCTCAACCACCAGCGAGGATCAAAATGCAGACAGAGTCGCAGCGGTGGAGACCAGATCGATCTCCCTGACCACCCAGGGTCAGGTGGAGAAGACGGAGGACAATGGAGGGGGGATTATGTTAATGCGGGATGTCGGCTTTGATATGCAATGTCTTTTGTTGAGTGTGGATATAAGTATGAAGGTCTGACTGCGCTCGACCTCTTATTCTGCTTCTGCACCGAGATGAGACATGTTAGGGAGATGAAGCTGATATTAAACTTTGATTTATAAAGTCACATCGCTTCTTTATTTCTAACTCCCTACACACATCCTAGCAAACGTTCTGATTGCCATTTTAGAGTGGACACATTGAGGTTATTTAAGATAATTGTGGTCTAAGGGTTTGGTTCCTATTTAAATAAAGAGGTCATACAGAAACCAACTGATGTAGTGTTGCATAGCATAAAAAATATGGTAATGATATTTTTATAATGTTTATTTTTTCTTCTCATGCTTCTTGGGTTCTTTTCAACCTGTAGCTTCAACTGAACCACTAAATTCATACATTTGAGTTTTCTAAATCACTTGAGATTTTATAACTTAACTCCAAGAGAAATAATTTTCCAGGAATGAAAACCCTGCCGACTGTGATTAAAAGTTCTTACATTTTCATGGTATATGATGTTGACTTATATGGCACATTTTACTCATCCCTGGATGACCAAAGCGCTTTACACATCCTGCTATCCACGCACCCATTCACACACTGATGACGACGGAGCTGCCATACACAGGCGCTGGCCTGTCCCACCAGGAGCAACTGGGGGTTCAGGGTTTAGCTCAAGGACACGTCGATCTGCAGACAGAGTGGGAATCAAACCCCTCACCCTCCAATAAGTAGTCAGCCACACTACATCTGTGCCACAGCTGCCACTCCCATTTGCTCTCTTAAAAAGAACATACAAATTTACCTAACCTCTCCATTATGTGACAGTGGGGTGGGGGGGGGGGAGTATTGTCCAGTGGAAAAAGATTAGCTTTAAACAGGAAGTTAAAACATTACTTCTTCCCGGAATCCTTTACACATTAAACCAAGTCAGAGGCTTAAAAAGTAACAAACTGCTGGGGACAATGCAATTTTTGAGGTAACAGCCTTTACTAATTAATTTATACACAGAAATTAAGTCAAACTTTCTTTATTAAAGAAACAAAGCAAGCACAAATATTTATTTTCATTTTTATCAGTCTCCTAAAAGAATTTCAGCCACTAAATGACATTCTTGTATTTCATTTAGAAACCATTACAGCCTAGTATAGCAATAGCTGCTGATATTGAATCAGACATTACACTTGGTAACAAAATTAACATTGATTTATTTTATTTTGGGGGGTGGTGGGGGGGGTGTTAATAAAAATCAAAATGACCACTTTTTTTTTTAACATGGTATAGGTCTAAAACTATGGTACAGAGCTTTTTTAGAGGACACTTGTCAACTATTGTTCAGTACTGGGAATACTCTTTGCTTTCCAGTTTGGCAATAATTCTCTCCAGCTGTCTCTTGGCTTTGCATTGTGGAAAGTTACTCATGTCATAGTACTGAGGAGCAATCTTCACCAGCCTGTTAAAAAAAGGGGGGGGGGGAATAAGAATAATTTGTCAGTGGAAGTGAATGATGCTGACTAATCAGATATTCAGTAAAATGTTCTACACACCACTCTGGTTTGATGTCTGTACAGGTGCGGATGTAGTTCTTGGTAGTGAGGACAAATTCATTGTAGAGCACCCCCTCCGGCTTGTGGTCCAAAACTGTCGATGGGTGCAGCTGGACCACTTGGTTGTCTTTGACTGTGAGGTAGTGACCTGTACGCTCCAAATGAGCCACCTGAAGTAAGGATCATTAAAAAATAAATAAACTAATACGCACCTTTTCAAAGACAGCAAGACAACCCTTTATAATTTCCAGTACAGACACCATTAGATCAGCTGACCTGCATAAAAAAGCCAGTGCAGAGAGCGCGACGGATGTTGATATAGTAATCTCTGCTGGTAAATTCCGTGCTTCGACGAGGCAGGTTGAAGCGGTCCATGATCCTGGACAGCTGCTGCCGCACATTATCAGCAGACATCAGTGAGTGATAGTTGAGTTATCGTAGCACCACTGGATAGACTCGTGGTCTGGAAAAAAGGAATAGCAAAAAGGATTTGAGTAATTCTAGCTATGGGTCTGGTAAACTGTTGATACCAATTTACAGTAAGACCACCCTAATAAAGGACTTACCAATTGTTTACAACCTAATTTTAAACTCTCAATAAGCTGCAATAACATGGTCAAAGGAACAAAAAGTGACCAGTTTCTTGCCAGTTACTGAGATTACACTTTTCTGTTCTCTATAACATCAGATATCAGTTCAGTCCATTTTCTCAGATTTTCAGACACCTGTCAGAAAGATTCTGGCATTTAAGCTGTCTGACCTTTTCTGATCAAAAGATCTATAGCGAGCTTTAAGTCACACCCCCTCTACTTCCACATATGGGACCTTAAATCAGAAAAATTCTCCATTAAAATGAATGGCAAGAGTGAAATTATCTTTTGATCCTGATTGAATTTTGCCACGAGTTACACATATGTTTGTCAATTTAAAAGATAATTTTCCATGTAAATAACAGTGCAGGTTGTTGTCTAACTTAAGGCATGTTATGAAAATACATAAATCAAAAAACTACAAACAGATGGACAGAGGTTACATCATCTTTTCAAAGCGCGCCCACGGTGAAGTAACTAACAGTCCTCTGGATCAGCTACAGCTCTCAATACAAAACAATACCTTTGTGCTGTTTTTCTCCTCTTTGGATCCTTCTTCCAACGGTCAGGAAACGGGAGGTGAGGTTTTAGTAATCTCCCACCATGCTCGTGTTTAGTGATGTGGGATGATAGAATTGTTGTCTGCTAATCGTTGAAACAAAAACTAAATATTACTGTTATTATCCGGTTATTAGTTGGCAGAGCATCCACCCTTCAACCGGGAGGTTGGGGGTTCAAGTCCCGGCCAGGTCATACCATCCATCCATCCATCCATCCATCCATCTTCTACCACTTTTCGGGAGGTCTGGGTCGCGGAGGCAGCAGTTCAAGCAGAGAAGCCCAGACTTCCCTCTCCCCAGCCACCTGCTCCAGCTCTTCAGAGGGGATACCAAGGCATTCCCAGACCAGCTGGGAGACATAGTCTCTCCACCGAGTCCTGGGTCTGCCCCGGGGTCTCCTCCCAGTGGGACGTGCCTGAAACATCTCAAGTGGGAGGCGTCCAGGAGGCATCCTAATCAGATGCCCATACCACCTCAACTGACTCCTTTCAATGTGGAGGAGCAGCGGTTCTACTCTGAGCCTCTCCCGGATGACTGAGCTCCTCACCCTATCTCTGAGGGTGAGTCCAGCAATCCTACGGAGAAAGCTCATTTCAGCTGCTTGTATCCGCAATCTCGTTCTTTCGGTCATTACCCAAAGCTCATGACCATAGGTGAGAGTAGGAACGTAGATTGACTGGTAAATCGACAGCTTTGCCTTAGAACTAAGCTCCCTCTTCACCACAACAGACCGGTACAACGTCTGCATCACTGCAGATGCTGCTCCAATCCGTCTGTCGATCTCTCGCTCCATTTTCCCCTCACTCGTGAACAAGACCCCAAGATACTTAAACTCCTCCACTTGGGGCAGGAGCCTGTTCCCAACCCGGAGAGGACAATCCACCTTTTTCCGGCTGAGGACCATGGACTCGGACTTGAAGGTGCTGATTCTCATCCCAGCCGCTTCACACTCAGCGGCAAACCGTCCCAGCAAGAGCTGTAGGTCATTGTAGGTCATTGGTGGTTGAAAATCTCCTTGGTGGCCGGGCCCCGGGGGTGGACGAGATTCGCCCTGAGTACCTCAAGGCCCTGGATGTTGTTGGGTTGTCATGGTTGACACGCCTCTGCAACATTGCGTGGAGGTCGGGGGCAGTGCCTTTGGCATGGCAAACCGGGGTGGTGGTTCCTCTCTTCAAAAAAGGGGACCAGAGGGTGTGCTTCAACTTTAGAGGGATCACATTCCTCACCCTCCCTGGGAAGGTCTATGCCAAGGTACTGGAGAGGAGAGTCCGGCCGTTGGTCGAACCTCGGATTCAGGAGGAGCAATGTGGTTTTCGTCCTGGCCGTGGCACATCGGACCAGCTCTTTACCCTCTCGAGAATTCTTGAGGGTTTGTGGGAGTTTGCCCAACCAGTTTACATGTGTTTTGTGGACTTGGAGAAGGCATTTGACCGCGTCCCTCGTGGATTTTTGTGGGGGGTGCTTCGGGAGTATGGGGTATCGGGCTTGTTGTTACGAGCTATTTGGTCTCTGTACGACCGTTGTGAGAGTTTGGTTCATATTGCCAACACTCGGTCGGAGTCATTCCGACAATTCGGGAGTCAGACTCGATCTCTGTTTTTAAGAATAGGGCTAAAACCTACCTTTTTGATATAGCCTACAATTAGGGAGGGATCATGTGTTTCTGAATCCTCCCTTAGTTATGCTGCTAATAGGTTTAGTCAGCCGGGGGACCGCCAGTAATGCACTGGGCCTCACTCCTTTCCTCACTCTCTATGAAATATTTTTTTTTTGCTGGTCATTAACATTTGTTTGTTCTCTCCCATAGATTGAGTCCCCATCGTGCTGTTTGCTCTCTACATGTCTGTTCTTTTCTACTTCTCTATCCCCTCACCCCCCAGCCAGTCGCAGCAGATGACTGCCCCTCCCTGAGCCTGGTTCTGCTGGAGGTTTCTTCCTGTTAAAAGGGAGTTTTTCCTCTCCACCGTCGCCAAGTGCTTGCTCACAGGGGATCGCCTGATTGCTGGGGTCTTTCTGCAACTGTGGGGATTCCCCCCTACAGTTGATAGTGCTATGAGATGACTGTTGTTGTGAAATGGCGCTATATAAATAAAGTTGAATTGAATTGAATTGAATTCCCAGTGAGAGTTGGACTCCGCCAGGGCTGCCCTTTGTCACCGATCCTGTTCATAATTTTTATGGACAGGATTTCTAGGCGCAGCCAGGGAATGGAGGGTGTCATGCTTGGTGACCACAGGATCTCATCTCTGTTGTTTCCAGATGATGTTGTCCTGTTGGCTTCATCCAGGTCATACCAAAGACCATATAAAAATGGTACTTCCCACCTTCTAGCTTGGTGCTCAGCATAATAGAATGGGGGAAGGAGAAGTTGTTTGTGGCGGCGCCTTGCATGGCAGCGACCCCTCTGATTCTACATGTGATTAACATTGTAGATATGAGAAACGTAACTGTTCTATTGTACATGATTGGCTGTATGGACTGAATTCAATTCAGTTCAATTCAACTTTATTTATATAGTGTAGAGGAGCTGGGCAATGAAGAGGCGATTTGGTTTATAAGCGAAGTTTTAATGTTCAGCTCTTCTAACAAGTCTCATCTGGTGCAGAGAGCGGCAGAAGGGAAAAGAGACAGAATTTCGCCAACTCACTGATTATATACATGCACACAACAAAAGACATGCATAACAAAGGCTGACATCCCTCATTATCTTAATCCCCCCATTGTCTTGGTATTTCCTCTCCTCGTCTTGGGAGGTGATGGTAATTCCTCTCCTCGCCTTGGGGGGTGAGGGTGGCTCGTCCGGTCTCCCCCACCGTGTCCAGGAACGTCTTTGTTCTTCACTCGGCGGGTGAGATTCCTTTGTCCTTTCAGAGGTGTGAAGTTCCTTACATATGCAATCACCAAACATTTCCACATGCTCTAACATATGTAGGTTATGGAATATATGGTTAATATAGGCCACAGGCCCCCCAAACAACTAAGAAAGGACAACAGAAAGGTTCACAGTCTAGGATAGTTATTACGACATACTACGTGTTACCGCTGTTGCCACGGAAGAAACTTTCCAGCAGCCATGCTCCTAAGAGAGTTCAGTGGTAAACATAGCAGCATAGTAAAATCATAAGTCAGTCCTAAACTGTTGCAGCACAATTAGTGAATAATTGTGGAGTGGTTGGTGTCAGTCCCTGTGCTGTCTGGGTTTAATTCTTCTCCCAAAACTGCTGTAGGTTGGTTTAGGCGTCCTGCTGGGACCTTCTTGTGAGGAATCTGCAGTGTGGGAAGGAGAGAGGTTACTTGTTCCCTGCCTGGGGGCTGAGTCTTTTCTCTTGGGGGGTCTACCTCGCCGAGGTGCTCTCGCCAACTGTGCAGGTTCGTCTTTCAACAAGAAGGCAGGTTTAAGTCTGTCAATGCTGACTGTTTCTTTTCTATCCCCATAATCAAGCACAAAGTGTTTATCACCATGTTCCAGCACTCTGAATGGCCCATCGAATGCTGGGCGTAAAGTTGGTTTTAGAGCTTCATGCTTAACAAAAACGAACTCAGCGTTTTTTAAAGTTTGAGGGACAAAAACCCGTGGGAAGGAATGATGAGCTGGACCGGGGAGAGAGTTCGGTCCGTTGCTGCCTAAAAACCTTGGGACTGGAAGGCGCCCTGGCTCTGGGTTCTCTGGCAGAAATTCACCTGGGAGCCTGAGAGGTTGTGCAAAAACTAATTCTGCGGGAGAGGCGTCTAAATCCTCTTTAGGTGCAGCACGCAACCCCAATAAAACCCAGGGAAGTTTATTTACCCAATTTGTGTCCGTTAGTGAGTCTCTGAGGGCAGCCTTTAAAGGCCTGTGAAAACGCTCGCATAACCCATTAGCCTGAGGGTGATAAGCGGTGGTGCGATGAATTGTTGCCCCTAAGCTGTTGGACATGGCTGACCAGAGCTCTGAGACAAATTGAGGCCCCCTATCGGACGTGATGTCCGATGGGACGCCGAAACGTGCCACCCAGTTTGTCAAAAAAACGCGAGCGACTTCCTCCGCTGTGGTTGCCGCTAGAGGGACTGCCTCTGGCCAGTGTGTGGTGCGGTCTATCATTGTTAACAGGTGTGTGAAACCTTGGGAGGAAGGTAGTGGCCCCACAAGATCGACATGAACGTGGTCGAACCTTCTAGCAGGGATTGGAAAAGGCTCCAGAGGGGCTTTTGTGTGTCTGTGTATTTTGGCGCGTTGACAAGAAATGCAAGTTTTTACCCATTCTTTTACGTTTTTGCGCAGGCCTGGCCACACAAACTTTTCGGCGACCATTTTAACCGAGGCGCAGTGAATTGTGTCAAAAATACGGCGGCGCCATGTAGCTGGTACTAATGGGCGAGGTCGGCCGGTTGAAACATCGCATATTAGGGGGGGCACGCCGTCGCGTAAACCCTTTTTCTCCAGCCTTAACCCTGTTGGTCCAGACAGGAGTGCGCGCACGTCCGCGTCACTGTTTTGTTCCTCTGCCATGGCTGCATAATCTATCCCTTCATGGATAGGTGCTGCGTATGTGTCTGCGTTAGTGAAGAGTTCTGCTGCTGAGGCAGTATAATCTGTCTCCTCGCGCTCTGGTGGTGCCACAGCGCGAGAGAGACAGTCCGCTACTACGTTAAGTTTGCCTGCCACGTGTCGAATGTCTGTGGTGAACTCTGAAATCGCAGCTAGCTGTCTTTGTTGCCTGCCTGACCATGGTTCTGAAATTTTAGCCATAGCAAAGGTGAGCGGTTTATGGTCTACAAAAGCCGTGAAACTCCGCCCTTCCAACCAGAACTGGAAGTGGCGGATGGATAAATGAAGCGCCAGCAGCTCTCTGTCAAAAGTGCTGTATTTGCGTTCAGTTTGGTTTAGCGATTTGCTAAAGAATGCTAAAGGTTGCCAGACCCCGCTGACAAGTTGTTCTACAACTGCCCCTATAGCTAGGTCTGAAGCATCTGTGGTTAGTGCAATGCGGGCCAAGGGATCTGGATGAACTAACAATGTGGCGTTAGCTAGGGCGTTTTTTACTTCCGCGAAAGCGCGTTCGCGCTCCGGGGTCCATTCGACCGCGTTGGAAGCTTTCTTTTTTTTGAGCGCGTCATATAGGGGTTGCATGAGCTGAGCTGCGTGGGGGAGAAAGCGGTTGTAAAAATTAACCATCCCTAAAAATTCCTGTAGCGATTTGACCGTTTGCGGCCGTGGAAAACCTTCTATCGCATGCACTTTGTCTGGAAGTGGAACTGCCCCCTTCGGAGAGACTTTGTGTCCTAAAAAATCAATTTGCGATACGCCGAATTTGCATTTGGCTGGATTGATTATTAGCCCGTGCTCTTCTAGCCTCTGGAAAACCGTAGTGAGGTGCTGCTCGTGTTCTACCTCAGACGAGCTGGCTACCAGCATGTCGTCAAGGTAGCCGAAAACAAAGGGGAGGTCGTGTAGGACCGTGTCCATCATTCGTTGAAAAGTTTGAGCAGCACCTTTGAGGCCGAAAGGCATTCGCAGGAATTCAAAAAGGCCGAAAGGGGTTATTACCGCTGTTTTAGGAACGTCTTCTGCTCGGACTGGGACTTGGTGATAACCGCGGACTAAGTCTATTTTTGAAAAAATGCGCGCACCCGCTAGATGTAGTGAAAAATCTTGAATGTGAGGGATTGGGTAACGGTCATGCGCTGTAGCGTTGTTTAGTCTGCGGTAATCTCCGCACGGTCTCCAAGAACCATCGGATTTCGGAACCATGTTAAGTGGTGAGGCCCAGGGGCTCTTCGAGCGTCTAACAATGCCCAATTTTTCAAGAGTTGTAAACTCGTCCCGTGCTATGTTGAGCTTGGCCGCGTCTAAGCGGCGCGCTTTGGCAAAAACGGGAGGTCCCGTTGTCGGAATGAAGTGTTCAACCCCGTGTTTAGCCACAGTGGCTGAGAATTTGGGGATTGTGAGTGCTGGAAATTGGGTGAGGAGTTGCTCAAACTTACCTCCTGCCGTGGTGACGTTGGTCTGCACAGGTGGTGGAGAAACTCGAGCTGAGCATGGAATAGAAGCAAAAGACAATGCATTAACCAGGCGCCTATTTGCTAGATCCACTAATAACCCATGTGCACACAAAAAATCTAAAAAACTCACCGCCGCTACAACAAATGTCCATCTGTAGCTGCGGCCGTGGATGAGGAGGTGTAGGCTCTTTTCGCCGAACGTGTCGATGTCAGAGCCGTTGGCTGCCACTGCTCCATTGCCCCGGGTGCCCATGGCTCGATCTGCGTGGGAGGGCATGACGAAACTCAGCTGAGCTCCTGTGTCAATGAGGAACTGCTTGCCTGTGTGTCCATCCGTCACGTATAACAGCTTATTTTTCTCGCCGAGAACCGCTGCTGTTAACGGCTCTCGGCTTTGGCGTTTCCCGACATCGTAAATTTGCAGGGGGGAACGCATTTGCGGGCCTTCTCGGCGAAGCGGTGGTGATAATAACAGACGTCGCTCTGTCTGTTACGTTTTGGTCGCGTCGCTGTCACCGTGGCCTGGGACTGCTCCGTGGGTTGTGGCTCCTCGTGGCTCGGGGCGTCAGCTTTGAGGTCTGCGGATGCTGCTGTGGGTGTCAGCTCCTTGCAGGCGTTGACGAGCCGATGAGCTTCGCTGGCCAGTGTGCGGAAGTCTTGGTGGGTGTTGCACTTCATGCTGGCGAGTGTCCCCCTCATGTGTGGTGGCAGCGTGCTGAGGAAAATAAACTGGAAGAGGAAGTTGTCGTTGTCCTCCTCCTTGAGCTGCAGCAAATCCTCCATGAGGGCCTTCGGATTGCCCCCTCTGTGGCCGTAGACCGCCAGGATCTTCTCGGCTCTTTCTTCCGCTGATGGGACGTAGTTCGCCACGATGGTCGCTTTGAGCGTCTCGTATTTGTCCCGGGCCGGTGGTCGCCGGATCATGCTCCGCACACACTTCGAAGTGGCGGAGTCGAGTTTGGAGACGATATGATAAAACTTAGTATCGTCAGCCGTGATGCCCGCCAGTATAAATTGGGCTTCAGCCTGCTGAAACCAAGAGGCGGGGTCCTCTTGCCAGAAGTCTGGCAGCTTGACAGCGACGGCGTTCGTGCACACCATCACTGCTGTGCCCACCGGGTGAGAGTGCCTTGCCTCGGCTCTCACGGCGGTGCTGGTGCTCGGTTGAGCCCTCTCAACCTCTTCTGCCGGGGGGAGCAGCTGTCCGTCTGCTCCTTCGTCTGCGTGGCTGCTGGCGTCTGCCTGAGTCGCCATGGATGAGTCGCTTGTGGGAGAACGCCTCCGGTCCATACTCGCGTCAAGGTCACCAGTGTAGAGGAGCTGGGCAATGAAGAGGCGATTTGGTTTATAAGCGAAGTTTTAATGTTCAGCTCTTCTAACAAGTCTCATCTGGTGCAGAGAGCGGCAGAAGGGAAAAGAGACAGAATTTCGCCAACTCACTGATTATATACATGCACACAACAAAAGACATGCATAACAAAGGCTGGCATCCCTCATTATCTTAATCCCCCCATTGTCTTGGTATTTCCTCTCCTTGTCTTGGGAGGTGATGGTAATTCCTCTCCTCGCCTTGGGGGGTAAGGGTGGCTCGTCCGGTCTCCCCCGCCGCGTCTGGGAACGTCTTTGTTCTTCACTCGGCGGGTGAGATTCCTTTGTCCTTTCAGAGGTGTGAAGTTCCTTACATATGCAATCACCAAACATTTCCACATGCTCTAACATATGTAGGTTATGGAATATATGGTTAATATAGACCACAATAGCGCCATTTCACAACAACAGTCATCTCATAGCACTTTCAACTGTAGGGGGAACCCCCACAGTTGCAGAAAGACCCCAGCAGTCAGGCGATCCCCTGTGAGCAAGCACTTGGCGACGGTGGAGAGGAAAAACTCCCTTTTAACAGGAAGAAACTTCCAACAGAACCAGGCTCAGGGAGGGGCAGTCATCTGCTGCGACTGGCTGGGGGGGGGGGGGGGGGAGGGGATAGAGAAGATGAAAAGAACAGACATGTAGAGAGCAAACAGCACGATGGGGACTCAATCTATGGGAGAGAACAAACAGATGTTAATGGCCAGCAAAAAAAAAAATATTTCATTGAGAGTGAAGAAAGGAGTGAGGCCCAGTGCATTATTGGAGGTCCCCCGGCTGACTAAACCTATTAGCATAACTAAGGGAGAGTTCAGAAACACATGATCTCTCCCTAATTGTAGGCTATATCAAAAAGGAAGGTTTTAACCCTATTCTTAAAAACAGAGATTGAGTCTGACTCCCGAATCCAGATTGGCAGCTGGTTCCACAGCAGAGGAGCTTGATAACTGAAGTCTCTGCTTCCCATTGTACTTTTGGAGATTCTAGGTATTACAAGTAATCCTGCATTTTGGAAGTGTAGTGCTCTGTTAGGATAATATGGTAGGATCAGATCTTTTAAATAAAAAGGGGCCTGATTGTTTAGAGCTTTGTAAGTAAGAAGAAGGATTTTAAACTTAATTCTAAACTCTTTGGGAAGCCAATGAAGGGAGGCCAGAACCAGAGATGATCTCTCTTTCTAGTACCTGTTAAAACTCTTGCTGCAGCATTTTGGATCAGCTGAAGACTTTTTAAAGATGTTTTAGGACAACCTGATTATAAAGAATTACAATAATCTAATCTCAAGCTAACAAAAGCGTGGATCAGTTTCTCAGCATCACTCTGAGACAAAATGCTCCTAATCTTGGCAATATTACGCAAATGATAAAAGGCAGTCTCAGAAACAAATTTAATATGTGAATTGAAAGACAGATCTTGATCAAAAATAATTCCAAGGTTCCTCACAGAGCTATTGAGAGAAAGAGTAACCACATCCAAACTGAAAGTTTGATTTGGAAAGGTATTTCTAAGGTTTTCTGGACCAACAAGAATGATTTTTTTGAATCTTTATTTATTTCGGATAGATTAAAAGTACGGATTAAAAAGAAACAGAATAATATAACAAAGGGGGAGAGAAAATCCAACAGGGTCAAATTAGACAATAACTTCTCTGATTATACAGTTCAACATAAGTTATCCGAAATGGGTGATGGCTGAAGCCGCAGCTTATATTGCCCACCCATATTCCATCCAAGAATTCAAAAGAAAAACAAAACAAGAGCGATTACAATTCAGAACATAGCTAAGACAAAATGTGACAAAAAACTAAGCAACAACACAACGCAGACTGGATATGACAATCCTTATGTGATTTTACATGTCATCTTGTATATATGTTTGGAGTATTTCTTCCTTTAATTTTTGTTTAAATTGTCCAAGCGTTGTACATGATTTTAATTCAGGTCCAAAATCATTCTATAATCTGACTCCTTGCACTGAAACACAGTGTTGCTTGGTGGTAGTTCTCATTGAAGGTTTTTGAAATATACATGTTCCTCTGAAATGATATTGTTTCTCCCTTATTTGGAACAACTTTTGGATATTTGTGGGCAGTGATTGATTCTTCACTTTAAACATTATTACTACAGTTTTAAAGTCAACCAGATCTTTCAACTTGAGAGCTTTTAATTTAAGAAAAAATGGCTTTGTTGGTTCCCTGTAAGCAGCTTTGTTTATTATTCTAATAGCTCTCTTCTGAAGCATAAAGACTGGATATATGTTTGTTTTTTATATACAGTATTTCCCCATACTTCAGTACAATATGTCATGCATGGGAGTATTAATGAATGATACAAGGTATATAGTGTGGGTTGATTCAGCAAATATTTCACTCTGTGTAGTATTGCAATTGATTTGAATATTTTACCTTTAATATAATTAATATGTGACTTCCAACACAGTTTATTATCAATTATTACTCCAATTTAGTTTCGGATACCATTTCAATCTCTACACCATTTACACTGAGTTTAGATACTAAGTTGTTGTGATGGGTGTTAAAAACTATAAATTTTGTCTTACTTAACCTGTTGAACTCTGTGAATTCCGCGGGCGATCACATCTCTGCGTCTTAGTGAGTCTCAGTGCACACTGAAAAAAAAAGCTGTATTTCCGGTCTTCCAGTACAGACACAGCCTTGTTACAACCTGAGAAAAAAAAGCTGTGTAATATATTCATTTTTTGTGGAATTTTTACCTAGTTTTGACCTGAGCTTGAAAACACTTGGTTCTACATTTCTGTTGTGTTTTCCAGCCAGTATCTGACAGCTGTATGTTATCTGCAAGCATTTTTATCTAAAAAAAAAACACCCAGGCGAACTTTCTTGTTACTCAGTGGCAGGAGCACTTAGAGAGATTATGACTGTTTTGCCAAAAAATTCTGAGTGTTTTCTTTTAAATGAGACTAACCCCATGAAGATGCTGCAAAGGGTTGAAGAACAGCTTTTGATTTACTTTGGGCATGTTATTTTTAGGCGTTTTTAGGGAAGTTGAACAGAGTTCAACAGGTTAAATTGAGCGTTAATTTGTTTGAATCAAACCACAGTTTAAGCTTTCCTAATTCCTTTCCGAGTGTATCCAAAAGTTGTTCCACATTGCTTCCACTGCATAATAAATTAGTGTCATCAGCAAACAATATTAAATCCATTTTTTCTGAAACTTTACATATATCATTTATATACATATTGAATAACAATGGTCCCAAAACTGAACCCTGTGGGACTCCACAAGTAATCTTCAGTAACTGTGAGTTTTTGTTACCAACACATACATACTGATATCTATTCTTTAAGTAACTACATAACCAGGACAGTGCTACCCCCCTAATACCACAATTTTGTAGTTTCTTTAATAATAAATTATGATCCATTGTATCAAATGCTTTTTTAAGATCCAGGAATACCCCAACTGAATACTCTTTATTTTCAACGGCAGTTGATATTTTTTCTATAAATTCCATTAGAGCAAATGCAGTTGTCCTCTTGTGTCTGAACCCATATTGCTGCTCACACAATAAATTGTTCTTCAGTACGAAGTTGTCAATTCTCTCATAGAATATTTTTTCAAGTATCTTGGAAAATTGCGGCAATAGTGAAATTGGTCTATAGTTTGAGAATTCCCCTCTGTCACCCGTCTTGTATATCGGAATTACTTTAGCTATTTTCATTGCATTGGGAAAGATACCTGTTTGGAGAGACAGGTTACAGATATACGTCAGTGGTTTCACGAAGCATTCAATAATAGTTTTGACTAAGAGCATGTCAATACCATCACAGTCCATAGATCTTTTACTTTTAAACGATTTAACAATTTCAATGACCTCTCTCTCGTCTGTGTTCTTTATGAAAATGGAGTCTTGTATAGCAGTGTTTTTGCTTATTGTATCACCTGTGTGTGCCATAATGGGTATTTCTCGAGCCAAATTAGGACCAAAGTTAACAAAAAAGTTATTAAATTCATCTGCAGGTGAAGCTGCATTCACACTCTGAGTTGTTTTATTATTTTTTGAAAAATCGGTTGGGTAGCTTGTATTTCTGTTTTTATTTCCAAGAATATTGTTAAGTATTGTCCATGTATTTTTAATATTGTCTCTGTTTTTCTCCAGTTCTTTACTGTAATAGTCTCTTTTACTACATCTTATTATATGTTAACTTATTTTTGTATGTTTTATACCGCTGCTCTGCTTCTTTTGTCCTTTTCTTTAGGAAAGCTTTATATAATTTTTTTTTCTTTTTACACGCCTTTTGTAATCCTTTGGTTAACCATGGCTTATCGGGGACTTCCGGTTATGGCTGCCACGTAGGACGGACGTGTCTCGCTCTGCTCTGCTCCTGGAGAAAAAAAATCGGCAAATAACTCTCTCATTTGGGACAGAACGTATCCCAGCATTTGGGCAAGGATATGTCGGCGAAGCCTAAGGCTGGAAAACCAGGAAAAGGAAAAAGCGAGCCGCCGAAACAGTCCAAATTAACGGACTTTCAGGTCTGTGACGCAGCAAACAAAACTCCATATATGGCGGAGGAAGCTGGCGGCGGTGCGATGTTTGCGGGGAATGGCGCAGATGCGCTGATGGCTGCCATGAGTTCAATGAGAGCGGACTTTTCCTCTAGATTTGATGGGATTATGACAGCGTTGGAAGGAATAAGAAAGGAATTGGGTGACTGTGTAGAACGAACGGCGCAGATGGAGCTCCGTCTCGCTAGTGCTGAAGATGACGTCACCCGTCTTCAATTAAAGGTGCGCACTTTGGAAAAAAAAAATAAATCTCTGGAAGATAATATTTTGGATTTGGAATCTCGGTCGAGACAGAATAATTTGAGGCTGGTGGGTCTTCCAGAGGAATCAGAAGGTCGGGACGTATGTTCCTTTCTGGAAAAGTGGATTCCGGAGGTGCTGGGCAGCGAGGAGTTGCAATCAGCAGTGGTTCTGGAAAAAGCACATCGTATTGGCCCACGGAGAGATAAGGGACCGCCGAGGACCTTAATTATGAAGTTTCTTAGCAACAGAGACAGGATGAAGATCTTCAACGCTGCACTCA